>PVJN01022678.1:0-21314 GCA_004026805.1 Lasiurus borealis | reverse complement strand
GGCTGTGTGCACAGTCTTGTTGTAGTTAAGCCTTAATTGTTGTTGGTATCACTGGGAGGAATTGACCTCCAGGCCAATTGGCTGTAAGGATCAGCTGTGTCTACAGTGGAAGAACTGTGCTGGAGACACCCTTATGAGATAAGACTTGCAAAAGCCTCTGTGCTCAGCTTGGATGAGGTGGAGTCTCAAGGCAAAGCAGACAGCATTGGTTTCCCATAAGCCCTGCCCTAATAGGCCCCTGTGTCTGTGTCCCATGGTAATCGCTGCATGCACGTCTGAGAGAAAGCCGCCTTTGAGTTCTGCCCACTGCCAGACAGTTCAGTTTCTCCCCGAATGAGTCTGGGTCCTCAGAGTCTCACCCAGAACTGGAGTTCAGCACAGTTGGGAGCTTTTGTCTTTCTTCCGCTTGAGAAAGTCAGCCATGCACTCAGTTGCCATTCCTCTCCATGCTTGTGCGTCTCAGTACCTCTGCTTCCTGCAGCTCCTCTGAGTCTCAGTGTGCTTTTCTTTTTCCTTCTAGTGTAGAATTCCCACTCTGCCAGCCTCCTTGTGGTTCTGGATGATGTCTGTTTTATCTTTTAGTTGTAGTTTTAAGATAGTTGCGTGAGGCAGCAGTTTAAATGTTTACCTATTCTGCCATCTTGGTTTCTCCATTTCTGGAGTCTTGCTGTGGAGGTGGTAGTCATCTTGACTATTAATATTTAGGAGAAAAAGATTTTCCCCCGAACAAATATGATGATGAGAATCAAGAGAAGTCATAGTATGTATTAATTATCTATTGCTGCATAGATAATAATTCTGGTTCAGGGGGGTCTCATGAAATTGTAGTCCTGATATCAACCTGGGCCATGGTCTCATTTGAAGGCTTGTCTGGGGCTGGGGATTCATTTCTAGGATGATTCACGTTCACGGGGGCCTCAGTTTCTCTTTTGGAACTGTATGAGTGGCTTCTTTCAAATTGCTGGTTTCCCCAGATTGACTGGAGAGAGAGAGAGAGAGAGAGAGAGAGAGAGAGAGAGAGAGAGAGAGAGAGAAAGAGAAAGGGAGAGATAGATCACATTTTTGGACCTCATCTCAGAAGTTACACATCATCACTTATGCTTATTCTATTTTTGTTGGAAATGAATCACTAAGTACAAGGGGTGGAGAATTAATCTACACCTCTTGAGTGGAGGAATCTCAAAAAATTTGGAACATATTTTTGGAAACCACCACACAGTGTAAACAAAGACCTGCTTGAAAAAAAATTACATGACCAAATGAAGGGGTGCAGAGTGGGTAAAGATTCTCCAGGGTGGCTGCTGGTGCTAGGCAACACACTTGTGTTTTGCACACAGGGGAGAATGTGCTTGTTCTAATCTGTGATGCTGCTACCATCCACAAGACAATTCATTCCATTTTCTCTTTGTTGAGAGAAATATCTTGTTTGATGCAAACCAAGCTGTTTATGGATCTTTCTATCTATTCACCCATTCATAGGGGATGCAGGGTATGATAACAGCTATTCAAACTGTGGAGTTAATTAGATGGAAAAGAGTACACACCAGCTATCTCCATTTCAACTGAGAAATCTGGCCGAGGTACATAATTTGTTTCAATGTCATCTGTGTCAGGATTTTGAAAGAATGGCAATATATCATTGTGTTAGACAAAAGATGTGGGGATAAAAGAAGAAGGAACTAGTCATGGTAACATGGGCTTCAGGATATTAATAAGTGCAAATATTTGCTTCTCTATGGAAGCATTAAAGCTTCCTTCTCATTTCTTGGTTCTCATGCCCAAAGTTATTTGCTTTTTACTGCTGACATTGAAGTAGAATATTAGCTCATCTTTTGGCTCTGAAATGTAGCTTTTATAATGGGCAAGTGCAACAAACAATCTCAATGCTGATGTGATTCAGGGAGTCTATAATGAAGAGAAATGATTGAATTCCAAGTGTGATATTAAATAGGCTACAGAGGGAAATCTCCTAGTTGTCCGCTTTGAAACTGCCTCTTTCCCCTCTTCCTCTATGGTAGAGTAGATGACCCTGTTGAGTAGGGAGGCCCTGGTGACCCTTTTTTCTTAGCATGAGAGTCATTGGTCTTGCCTTCATGCACCCTGACCCATAGGCAGTTTCAGTAGTGCTGTGGCATATAGTTCTGACATCTCTCATGTGGAAGATGACGAGGTTGAGGAAGTCAGAACTGCTTCCCAAGTAGAGGAAGTAATGCAGGTTCCCTGTGGCAGGGAAAGGGGAGCTGTCCAAATTTTCTGATGACTTATGCGATGAGCAGGGAGGGCATGGTCAGGGAGGGCAAATTTCATGTGACCAATTGTGTGTTATGTAGATTCCTTTCCACTCATTAGAGAGGGGCTAGAACTTTTTTTTAGGGCACTAGTATTCCACAAAAGAGAGAACAGACACTGATTTCCTCACCTCTCCTCTTTCCCTTATGCATCCCATTAAGAGCGATACATAAGTTTATATTGCTGGTGAGAATTAGTTTTGAAGAAAACCTGTCCTTGAATAGTGAGATGTTTCACATAACAGAGGAGCAGCCATTGCCCCTCAGAAGAGGAGACCTGCCAGCATCACAGCACCAGAACCCACCTTCATCCCCTCCCCCAACCTCTCAGGGGAGTCATGGCCTCTGCATGAACTTGATGAGAGGGACCCATTCGCCCACGTTACCTCTCTCTAATTTCTAAATGCCAAGTCATCAGAGAAAATGAATGTGAAATTGCTTTTGCATAGAGTGGGATCTTGATCAATATTTGTTGTACAAATGAATGAATAATTACTAAGGTGGTGCAGAAGTACCACAGCATAGATGTTGCTATTTATTCCATCATCAAAGCATGAAATAGCCTAGGTTCTCTTAGAGAATCCCATCCTGTTCCCTCAGCTCCCACTCCAAAACCAGGGGAAACTTTTAAAAAGTTTTTATTTTTGTCAGAATTATACATGATCTTAGTTTAAAGATTCAGCTATTCTACAAGATTTGCTAAAACAAAGAACATCTCCAGTCACTTCCTTCTTTTTTTCTCCACAGAGGCAAACACATTCACCTCTCTAGATACATTTTTGTCCTTATCACCTTACCTTCAACAATATGTTTGTTTTGCTGCTTCTTGATTTTTAAAAAATTTTTTATAAGCATCATCTACTAACTTCCCATTATGGAAGATATAGATTAAGTTATTCAGCTCCCTTTCTTTCTCTTGTCCCACCAAATACATCACCCTTTCTTCTTCCCATCCCACCAACATAATTATAATTTTGCTTCAATCCAAATTCAGGGTTTTTATGGCCATGTATGCTATTCAGGTCTTTATAGTAAACTTTGATTACTTTTCCTTTTCTGAACAGTCTCTTGTTTTCCCTGGAGTTAATTGCCTTTTGTTTGTTTGTATTTGTGTTGGATATTTCATGTATTTGTCACCAATTCAACCCCAACTCTCCAAAGGTTGTCCACTTTTCTTTCTACTAGCATCAGAAAGTCTATGAATTCATCCTCATGAAGGAGTTTTTCCATGGCCACTGAACAGCTGGTAGACAGTTGCCCTCCCATAGCCGTTGTCCTCAGACGTCCCTTCAGTGTCAACGGAAGAATTTCCTTCACCTCCTTCTTACCTTAGCCTCTTCTTTTCTGTATTCCATTCTCTCTCTTTCCTGATTTACACTCTAATTTGAGTGGAGCACATCATCAGTAACTTCCTGAGAAATGGGGGGTAAAATATACATTTTTGAGATCTTGCTTGTCTGTATTTTTCCCCTGAGAGTTTTGAAAGCATTATTCCATAGTCTTGTAGCTTCCAATTATTGTTAAGAAGTTATATATATTGGTTCTATTTATTATTAAGATATTACTTATTAGTTTATTACTTCTATTTATTGGAAATTAGTTATTTTTGAGAACTTTGAAACCATCTTAACTCCTAATTCTGTGTATGCAAACTATTTCCGCCCCTCCCCCGCCTCCTCTGAAAACTTGTAGCCTCTTCTGTTTATCCCCTGTATTTTGAAATTTCACATGGTTGTGCCTTGGTTTGGGTATTTTTATCTATTTTCTCTGGGCACTCGGAGGCCCTTTTTATCTGGAAACTCATGACCTACAAATCTGGAAAACTTCAACTTGATATTAGAAAGATTTCTATTGCTGAAATTCCTATTGCTCAGATCTTGGACCCAGTAAACTGGTTCTTATTATCTTATTTTCTTCCTTTTTCATCTTTCTGAGAGATTTCCTCAACCTTCAACCCTTCTATTGACTTCCTCACTTCTGATCTCATGTCTTTAACCCCCCAGTACCCCTCCTTGTTCTCAGAATGTCCCAAGCCCCTCTTCTTGTTTCATGGATGTAATGTGCTCTTTTATATATCTGAGGAATGACGTTATTTTAACATTTTCCTCTTTGGATGGTCCATTTCCTTCAGGTTGCTCCCCATCCTCATGTTTCTTTCAGTCTATGTCCATCATGCCAGAAATGTCCTGAGGTGCCTGGTAACCCCAGGTATCTTCTCATGTTTAGGAGTGGGGAACTGTAGGTGGTGTTTGTCACCAGAAACTTTGTCATAGATAGGGTGATCCAGCTATACTATTTGTTGGAGACAAATGTTTGTTTTAAAACATCCTTCCTCTTGAACCAGCCCAATTCCTGTTGTTCCTCTTCCATTCTCCTGCCTGGAAGGCAGAGACCTGGATCCTAATGTCTGGGGTTCAGGGCAGGAGGCCAGACAGGAACCTGAACATTCTCTAGGTCATGGTCACTTTATTCAAAATGGTACTTTGGCCTTCAGTTGGCTTTGTTGTTCCCTAGTCCAGACACCTCTGTTTTGTCCTTTCCCGAAAATAAACCTCTCGTCTTCTCTAGACTGTGCAGAGCAGTAACCTCGGGGCGTAGAGTTGGGGAAGGCAACAAGGGTTTCAGCTGCTTCTTAAATAATTCTCAACCAATCTCTCTTGTTTCACCCCCTTCACTCTGCTACTGATGTCTGTGCCTTTTATTGCTCTCCATTTGCAGTGGTTCTCAACCTTCCTAATGCTGGACCCTTTAATACAGTTCCTTATGTTGTGGTGTAACCCAACCATAAAATTATTTTCGTTGCTACTTCATAACTGTAATTTTTCTACTGTTAATGAATTGCAATGTAAAATATTTGTGTTTTCCGGTGGTTTTAGGTCTACAGTTGCCTAAGACCATTGGAAAAGACATATTTACATTACGATTCATTAACAGTAGCAAAATTACAGTTATGAATTAGCAATGAAAATAATTTTATAGTTGGGATCACCACAACATAAAGAATTGTATTAAAGGGTCTCGGCATTAGGAAGGTTGAGAACCACTAGTTTAGGGTGTAGCTTCCTCAGCTCTAAGGAGTTGGTGACCACTCACCCAGCTGCTTATTGCTGCTCTGGATTTTGTTGATATGGTCTGGTCTCTGTTTTTTCTGTCCTGATGGTTCTTGTTTCTCATAAGGCCTTTGGCCCTGGCTGTGGACCATGTTCTCCCATAGATACTTCCCCTCTCTTTATTGACACTGCCCTCCAGTGTCACTAGTGAGGTCTGGGCCAGGCCAAAACACACTGAACTCTTCTAAACAGGGAATTTCTCTCACAGCAGGATTGCCCATGCAAGTGATAAAGAACCAGCTCAGAGATTAAACAGAGGAAGGAGATACAACTTTTGCCAGAAGAATAAGAGGCCATCTGGGAGGAAGTGGCATTTGAGCCAGGAGTCTAGCAGGTCATTCATGCTTCAGCTCATGAGTTTAAATTCATATGTTTTGTATATGAGCAGCCTTTAGATTAGGGTAGGGTTACTTCCTACCCTAATAATTATTTTTTATTTTTTTATTATTTTTTATTGATATCAGAGAAGATGGGAGAGGGAGAGAGAGAGATAGAAACACCAATGATGAGAGAAAATCATTGATCAGTTGCCTTCTGCACACCCAATACTGGGAATCAAGCCTGCAACGCAGGCATGTGCCCTTGACTGGAATCAAACCTGGAACCCTATCCACTGAGCCAAACTGGCTAGGGCCAACACAGGGGTTTAAATAAAGGGTTCCAGACAATGTCTGGATTTGAATCCTGAATCCTCAATTACTGATTAAAATTTGTTTAGATTTTATAATGTTTACCTTCCCAACTTATAAAATGAAGTTACTAACAATACCTTTCTCAGGAGTATTGGAAAGATTAATTCAATGCAAGTGTGCATTAAGGAAACATAACATAGTATGTATAGATAGTGGCTTGGTACACAGTCTTGCCAGAAAACCTGGCTTTGAGTCTGGGCTCTGCTAATGAACTTGGGTAAGTTACTTAACCTTTCCATCCCTTAATTTACTCAGCAGTACACTGGGGATAGTGTATTGTGGGGATTAAATTACATAATATGTATAAAGAACTTAACATAGTTCTTGGACATAGACAACAGTAACACTTGTTAAAGCGGAATATAAATCATTCAGAGCATATCCCCTGAACCAGACTGCTTGGGTGCAAATCTCATGTTTTCCACTCACAGCCAGGTGTCCCTGGTTAAATTCCTTAACCTTCCTTTAAAAATTAAACAAAGAAAGTATTGATGTTAGAGAGAGAGAGGGAAGGAGATGAGAGAGAGAGAGAGAGAGAGAGAGAGAGAAAACAAGAGACTGTGAGCAATTTGTTGTTCCACTTATTTACAGTCATTGCTTGATTCTTGTATGTGCCCTGACAAGGAATCCAACCTGAAACCTTGGGATACCGGAATGATGTTCTAACTAAATGAGCTACTTGGCCAGGGGACACTCTTTGTTTTCTTAACTGTGAAATAGACACGGTCACAGCACTCATTGTGTAGGAATGTTGTGAGGATAAAAATGAGTTACCACATATAAAAGAGTACCGACAAGTGGTGGCTTATCACTATTGTACCAGCTTTGGCTGTTTTTCATTCATTTGCTTTTTCCTAGTGCATTCTGATACCCATGGGAGATTCTGTCTCCAGTGTGCCTCGCAGGTCACGTAGTGAGGATGCTCTGGAGACCTGAATTGAACCCAGCTCCACTGCTGAAGCACGTTAACTTATCATAGGCCACTCCCTCCTCTTGTGGGAAAACTGAGGAGCAGGAGTGACCTCTGCAACCATCTTGGAGGAGGTGGCAGTTCAACCAGGTGCTGTTGCTCATAATCTGTTCTTCCTGTATCTGTAGATCTGTAGCAGGAGGAGGCTTTGTAAGCACATGCTTCCCCCCCTGGTGCCCCCTCCCCTCCCCCACAAAGGCAGGGCTGCTAGGCCCTCCTGAGGTGATGGGGGTGGGGGAGGGAGAAGTAAAGCTCTTCTGAGACTGTCACCTGAGACCCTGGCAATGACAGGTCTGTAGCTCAGAGCCTAAACCGAAGGCCTTGCGGACAGAAGGTTGCAGTCATCACTCAGTAGCTTGATAATTGGATATTTCTATAATGACAAATTGCAGCTGTTTCTCTTGTCATCAGTGTAAAGCAGTTCCGAGGCGGTGATTTCCCAGGAGGGCAGTGGTTGTTATCCAGTTAAAACTATGGAAATGCTCGGTGGAGGGGCCGAGTCGCCCGGCTGAGTGAGCTGTGTTTCCGCACCGCTGGCTGCTGGGTAGTCAGCCCTAGTGCTTTGTGTTGAGAGATCAGCCCCCTGTCATAATATTATCACTGTTAATTCTGCACAAGTATTATGTTCAGATGGTCTTGGAGCCTTGCAATCTGTTATTTGGCTCCAACCTCTACTGTTTTTTAATTTAACCAAAGGCTATTGTAAGACATAAAAATCAATGGAAAGCCTAGTCTTTCTTAGCTTGAAATAATCTTGAAGAATCATCTTGGAAATTTTCTCAGGCCACTGGCCTACTACCTGAGCCCTTGGGTTCAGATTGGGGTAAGAAAGCTTCAAAATGTCTGCTTTGGCCTCCAGGAAGTCAAATATCTGCTGTTCCCAGACCTGATTCTCATAGACAGAAATGCTGGAAAATGGGTGGAAGCCATCCTTGTCCTAGGGCTTCATGATAAGGAAGAAAAACCCTTGGGTAGAGAAAGCATCATGTGTCATTTAACCTTTCTGAGATGAGCTTCCATTAGCTCATTTGTAAAATGGAGTTATTGTGAGGATTGATGAATTAATGCAACACTTAGAACAGTGCTTGGCACATGGTATGAGCTACCTGTAAGTGTTAGCTTTGAGATATGTGTTTCAGCACTCTTGGAGTTCAAGCCCTTTTTTGGCCTGAGAAATACTGTAGAAATGAAGAAGCAAATTTCTCCAAATGCTCACATCATTCTCCCTGCCTTCCATGTTTCCCTGGAAAATCCCCCTTTACGCCCCATTCTGGCAGTCCCACCTGCCCCAGGCTAGCCGAGCTGCTTGCAGGAAGATCTTCTTACAAAGGTCAGGCCACCCAGTCACTGAGCTGGTTCTGACTTATGTCACCCATTCATCTAACAGTGGTACTAAGCGAGTTGCTGGGTGTATAGAGAGGAAAAAAACAGACCTTTGTCCTCAGGGAGCTCACAATCTGGTGAAGCAGAGGGGCCTGGAAACAGAACTGAGCCACTAGGAGGTGGAAGTAGGGACAGGGTGTCAGAGGAGAACCGAGAAGTGGCCCTGAGGCTGCAAGGGCCACTGAATGGCCCAGGCACTAGATTTCACCCAGGAGTGACCCTGTGACTAGTGACTAGTGACTAGTGACTATTTCTCACAATGGAATGAGTGGGAGTGAGGTGTACCACCTCTATTCCCGCCAGGGGTTTTCAGAAGCAGGTGTGCCTCTGCCTGTTCCTTTTACCCTTTCGTCAATAGGATGCAGAAGACTCTGAGATCCCAGAGATTATGGAGCCAAAAGATATGTTCCTGCATTGAAAAATTAAAAGACTATGGGGAGGAAAACTGCTTGCTGACCAGGAACACCTACATTACTCTATCCTGGAATGAGAACTAAACTATGATAGAATTAAGCCACTGGAATTCAGAAGCTTATTATCTGGAATTAGCCTACAGACACAATGCGAGAAAGAGCCCAAACTCTACGAGTGCTGATGTCTAATCCAACTGATTGCTCCAGGGAAGGACTATAAGAAGAAGGAACACTAGGGTCTGCAGATACCACTGGGTTTAGCCAAACAATGTGTGGGGATGGTAATGGTGTTGAGATGAGGGGTGGATAAAGGAGGTGGGTGAGACAGGGGGAATATTGCAGGCAGGGGGAATAGAACAAATGAAGCATGCAGTGTGTGTGTATGCATGAAGGGATAGTATGTGTAGGTGTGTCTGCGCGTGTGAGGTATGGGTGACAATAAGAAGTTTAATGTTGCTGGAGTATAAAGCATATACCACATATAAAAGAGCACCGACAAGTGGTGGCTTATCACTATTGTGCCAGGTTTGACTGTTTTTCAGTTATTTGAACAGATTATGAGCAACAGCACATGGCTGAACTGCCACCTCCTCCAAGATGGTTGCAGAGGTCACTCTTGCTCCTCAAGGGCAGTAAATGAGGCTGCAGAAGTTTATGGAGGAGCAAGGAATTTCATTGACTCCTATAGGTAATGGGAGAAGTCCAATGGAATGGTTTAAAATGGGCAATCTGGCCAGATTTGTGATTGATAAAGATCACTTTGCTGGAAGTGTCACAAATGGGTTGGAGAAGGTAAACCAGAGAGTAGTCAGGGAGACCAGAGAGTAGTCAGGAGGTGAGCTGGTACAATGGTCCAGAGGGAGAGTGATGGTGGCATGGGCCTGTGGTACAAGGGCAGAAAGACTTGGTGATTGATTGGGTTGCCAGTCAATTGGGGGACAAGGAGGGACAGGAGAGAAGGAAGCACTAGAGATGATGCCTGGATTTATAAATCCATCAATAGTTTTTACTCATACAACAAGTACATAGTAAGGGGAAATTGTGATTATATTTTCTGTGATAGGTGAGCTCTCATTTTTCTTATTTTTCAAAAGTGAACCTTCTATCACACTAGGTGCCAGATACTTTTCTACGCCCTTTACATATATTAACTCATTGATCTTCATAATAACTCCACGAGGCTCAGTGATTAGTCCCATTTGACAGATGAGGAAATGGAGACACTAAAGGTTCAGAGACTTGCCTAAGCATACCCAGCTGGTAAGTGGCAGAGTCAGCATCTGCATCCCGGAAAAGCCTAGCTATTAGGCTAAATATTGAGTAAACAAAATGCAGTGAGCTCACTTCTTAGCTAATCTGTGTGTTGTCTTTATAGCTTCCTAAGTAAAGACTTTTTGTTGAAATCTTTAAGGCAGCATCTGCATCCAGGAAGTCTGTCCATGCTCTCAGCTACCAGGTAGAACTTCTTGGACACTTATGCCAGGCTGGATTGACTGCATATGCAGTGATCCCAGGTTGAACACTGAAGTCTGGACTCTTGGTTTTCCCATGCAGGGAGCTGTTCTCTAGTTACACTATAGCCAACCCCAGGCTTGCTCTTCCTTAGCTTCCTTCATCACCCTCCTTCGCCCCTTCCTGTCGCTAGGACTCAGCATGAGGCTGGATGCTCATGGGTTATGACACTCGGGGGGCTCTCCAAAGCCCAAACACCAGGACACTTGCCTGTAAGTGTAAGGAAGGCCACACAGCCAATAAATAGGTGTGAATTCAAATTCTTGTCTGTATGGTTCCCAAACCACACCCTCTCACTGTTGTCTGTGGCCACCCCTGTTACCTTTGGAGGTCTACATTTGATTCTCAGGTTGCCAAGAGCAGTTCTCATTCCTTGTCAATGCAGAGTAAGAACCCCAATGCACTCCAGCCCAGCACCATCCTCAGGACCCCATTCTCCCGACGTGAAATAAGTGCAGCAGAGCCCTGACTGGCTGCCCAGGTGAGCACCGCCAGCTGAGTTACAGCTCATAGACTTGGGCAAATCTGTTGTTAATGCCTTATTTACAGTGGTCGGCAAACTCATTAGTCAGCAGAGCCAAATATCAACAGTACAACGATTGAAATTTCTTTTGAGAGCCAAATTTTTAAAACTTAAGACTTCTTCTAATGCCACTTCCTCAAAATAGACTTCCACAGGCCGTGGTACTTTGTGGAAGAGACACACTCAAGGGGCCAAAGAGCTGCATGTGGCTCTCGAGCCGCAGTTTGACGACCACGGTCTTAGGAGCTTGAAACAATCCTATCGAGATGCAAAAATCAATTGCTGCGGGAAAAGACAAAGCAATCTTCTGAGCAAAATGTGGGTGAGGAGAGTTGCTTTTAAAAGACCCTGACAAACTATTTGGTGTGCAGCCTGTAAAATGGAGAGCAAATGGCTTTCTTACATTGATTCGTATTTTTCTTTTCCAAGTTGGAAAGAGGAGAGAGTTAATGGGCTAGGGGGAGAGGCCCTGTGGGCCTCCTACTGCCAAGATGATTATTGTTCAATTAAAAGCACAGGCAAACTTTTACTTTTCTGAGGTACAGAGGGAAACAGGGCTGAATTGGGTTTCCATGCAATGGAGAGAACGATAAAGCTCAATTAGCCGTGATGGCGGAAACTGGGAAACAAGCATCTAAACCCAGAACACAGCCAGTGCCCTCCCGCCTATCCCCTTTGTGCCCAGCCCTGAGGAAACAGGCTGAGCTAGAGGGAGAGACAGCCCTGCTGGGGTGGGCAGGGTAGGAGCGGCCTGGCACGTGGCCTGTCTGTGTGAGGCCCACACTGTGAGCCTAAGTTTAGGCTGCCAGGCTCAATGCTGAGACACATACCAGCCGTTCCTGAGACAGTGCCCCAGTCCTCACCCACAGAAGAGGCGGGGCTGCGATCACCATCCTGAAGTTCTTATCAGAGCCCAGTTACGTCAAAGGCCGCCTGGGAGCCTTGGGGTCTTGGAGCAAGTTTATCGAATCTGAAGAGCTCAGAGTGAATACCTACTAGGTCATTAGTGACCTGCCTCTCCATCCCCTCCCCACCTTTCTGACCTCATTTCTGTTGTTTTTCCTTTTTCTCTGGTACAGACATGCTGGCCTCCTTGCTGTATCTTTAACATGGCACATGCTCTCTGATTAGAACCTTTGCTGTATTTATCACCTTTGTCCCAAATGCTCCTCGCTCAGATATTTCTATGGCTTGAAATTTTACCTTGAAATTTTATTGATTTTTTAAGAGAGAGGGAGGGAGAGGGAAAGAGAGAAAAAAATCAATCGGCTGCCTTCTGCACTCTCCCTACTCTCCTCCTCTAGATTGAGCCTCTCCATGCACGAGGCAATGTCCAACCAACTGAGTCACACACACCAGCCAGGGCCTTCCCTTAAACCTTTACCACTCAAATGCACCTCCTCAATGGAGCCTACTCTACTGCCTCTATTTCAGATGAAAACTAACCCCTAGTTTACGTTTTATTTTCTTCTTGCGCCTGCCTCTCACTAAGTGAGAAGGAGTTTAAAGGGCAAGGGAGGCTCATACACGTGAGCAGAAAGAGGCATTCTTTCTTTTTTCCTGGGGGCGGGAGGAAAGGGGACCTGATCTAACCTGTCTCTGCTGAGTGTCCTGGTGGTTACTGTGCACATCGCCCGTGCTTTCAGCGTTTAGTCAGCCTGCCTTAAAGGTTTCAACAAGAAGCCTTTACTTAGAAAGCTGTAAAGGCAACACACAGATTAGCTAAGGAGTGAGCCCACTGTGTTTCGTTTACTCAATATTTAGCCTAATTATAATTGTACTTACATCAGCCACGCTCAATATGAGGCTCCATTTCAGAGGGGGCTGTGCATTAACTGCAACTCTGCTCCCCAGGGCAATGTTGACCTCGTTAGATACAAGCAACTTAAGTACCATCCAGTCCCCAGTTGCCTGCCTTCTTCTCATTCTGCATATTCTGCAAAACCATTTCTGCTTCCCATGCCTGCTCATGACCTGCACAGCTCCACACTGGGCATTTCCTTGTTTTAGAAAAGACATGCCACTCTCCCAATCTGGCTTCAGGGGATCAAATTTGGCCTTCAGATTGCCGAGTTTTCATTACTGTATTTCTGGGTTTCTATTTCTATGCGCTATTGCAGAGACTGATGTAATAGGGAATACATGGAGGTTTGCTGTTCTCCCATGTGAAGTGATAATGGCTGTTCCCAAAACGCAGTGTCAGCTCAGTGCTCACTTGAGCACCTGAGCCAAGCCCAGCAGACCAGGTACCAGCACTGACTATGGTCAATGCAGACCCCACTTCATCTTTCTGTGTTGCCAGGGGGACTCCCATTGCCTCAGGTCATGAACTCGGTAGGGCTACCCAGATGCATACTCTAATATGTCACCCTCCTCTCTTGGGCAGAGGGTCCTCTGACATCAATGCACCTTGGTCATTTTATTATTTTACTTCATACTAGAGGCCCAGTGCACGAATTTGTGCACATTGAAAGGAAATTAATTAGAAGAAATATTTTAATATTGCTATTTGCCCTTTCCTGTAATAGAAGTGTCAACCAAATTCATGATCTACAATGACAGATGGAAACACGTATGTGATTGGTGTCGGTGAGAGCTTTATTTATATAGATAAACTTGCTTAATTAGACCTGCTTTCTGATTTAGCTAAACTTTTTCCAGCTCAGTTAAGCACCTCAACTTTTCTTTCAGGTAATTGTCAGCAACACAGCAGTAAATAACATGAAGCCCATTATTATTGTAGATCACACAGGGAGAACCTAGGGTAAAATACTTAACTGTAGCAGTGTTTGACTATATAGTGGTACCTCGAGATATGAGTTTAATTCGTTCTGTAACCTTGAGGCGTGGGAAACTATGAGACGCCTGAGTCGTGGTAAACTGGTGGGTCGTGTGCATCTGGCCGATCTGCGAGATTACTCCTATCTCAAATGTTGATCGTATTTCAAAGCAAAAATCGCTCGCTCTACAGCTTGTATCTCAAAAATCTCGTATGTTAGGGCACTTGTATCTCGAGGTACCACTGTATTCTCCTCAGTTAGAAAACCTGAAGTCATTTTCAAGGTAGGTCCACCATTTCTTCTTTTCAGTCAGGTCAAGTTTCTAAACTTTCTAAATATCTGTTTTCTGGCTAATGAGAAGAAAATAGGAAATCTACTGAGTCTCCTATCTATCTACTCCAGGATTTCTGTGAGGATCAAATAAGATGAGGCATGGGAAAATGCTTCACAGACATTTGGTTAAAGTATAAATGTTTGTACCTGGCTATAAAGCAATTTATGTTCCTGGGCTGAAGAAACTCCAAGGAGGCTAATTGTCACTAGGGAGAGGAAGCCAGATAGTGCTACATGACATCATTACCTGGTGCCCACAATGACTGTTTCTGGGCTGTGGGTCACATTTTGCCCCATGGGGTCTTGGCAGCATTGGCTGCGATTTGGTGGGGTGTTGCTCTAGGGGTAATGGTAAAGGCCTATGTCCCACTTGGGGGAAGCTGAATTTTGCTTTGTGGGTGCCAAACCATGCTGCTGTTTCTTTGTAAATGGCCATTGCATGTCACAGCAGCTCCTGTGTTGAGTGTCTGCCCCCTGGTGGTCAGTGCACATCATAGCGACTGTTTGGATAGTCAGAGGGTCACTTAGCATATTAGCCTTTTATATATAGGATAGAGGCCTGGTGCACGAAATTTGTGCATGGGGGGTGAAGGTGGGGAGGTGTTCTGAAGCCTAGCCTGTACCCTCTCGCAATCTGGGACCTTTCAGAGGATGTCTGTCTGCCAGTTTAGGCCCAATCCTGGGCCTAAACTGGCAGACAGACATCCTTCTTGCAATCCAGGACAACTGACTCCTAACTGCTCCCTTGCTTCCCTGATCGCCCCTAACCACTCTGCCTGCCTGATCATCCTTAACCACTCAGCCTGCCTGCCTGCCTGCTTGATTGCCCCTAACCACTTACCTGCCTTCCTGATCCCCTAACTGCCTTTGCCTGCCTGCTGGATCACCCCTAACTACTCCCTAGGGAACAGGGCCAGCCAGGACGAGGAGCTATGTTGTTCTGATCTCTGGTTGTTCTGGTCATTCCACTGTTTTGGTTGCTGGGCTTTTATTATATAGGATTGCTTATTTCATTCTTTTGTCATTCCGTTTTATTTTAGAGGCTTGGTTGTTTTGTATCTAATCCCCTGCCTGTCTCTCTGCAGTTACTCTTGATCACAGCTGTAGTCCCAAGGAGGTCCCCTTTCCAGGGTGTCTGGGAGGAAGAGGAGCATATGTCAGGCTGGGAAGCTGACAGATTCTTTTTTTTTATCTGTTTAATGTTTTATTAGAGTTCATGTAGCAATGTATGTAAAGCAAGTCCCATGGTGGGAAAATTCAGAATAAATTACTGCCTGCAGTTTCCTGGTGGGCATTAATCTTGTAGGTTGGAGACTAGAGATGCAAGTAGCATGGCATTATTATGCCAACATCAGTGTTGAAGGTCCTGCACATTCTTCATGAATCCCGCGATGTTGGAGCCATGAGCCTTGGAGACCAGCCAGTTGAACTCCACATAATATGAATGAGGCTCAGAGACACGGAAAGGCCCCAGGCCACGTGGTGAAGAAGGATGTAATCTGGGCAGTGATATTAGTTCAGCTTCAGCATCCAAAGGCACAGATTTGAATGGGTGTGAAAGATTGTTTTAAGGAAAGCCAAAGCCTATTATTACTGAGAGTCCCCATCAGAGTAGCTGGCCTGCATTCTCTCTTCCTGTTGTTTCTTAATGTGTATTTAGGCCTAACCTGCAGGTTCTCTGGATTCTTTGATTTCTTTGGCAGCTGAAGGCAGCTTGGATAGGAACAGAAAGTGCCCAGGGCCTGGACAGGCAGTTACCCAATGGAACTCCAATTTTATTCCTCTGTGATACCGGGATGGTAATCCCTGACCTACCTCTGCCAAAACCTGAGGGCAGTGCTAGGGCCGCAGCTGTGACCAGCCTCATCCTGCCCCCAGTCAGATCTCCAAACTCCTTCATGGTCCTGCCAGTCCCAAACACCCCATATTGCTTACTTTCACGTCCTTGTTCATTCTGTTTTTTCCTGCCTCACCCTAGTCACCAGTTTTTCAAGCTCAGCCTAAGTTGCTACTGTTCCCTTGTTGTTTGTACCTCTCCTGGCCAATCAAATTCGTCTCTTTCTTCTCAGTTGCACCAATATTCAGTTTTAAAAATTTACAATGCAATTACCAGATGATGGGGCAGATTTACCTGCAGTGACTTTCAAGAATGTAACCAAAGTGTCAGTCCTATAAACAGTTAAAAAAAGGTACTTAATTGCATTTATCTGATCTCTGTTAAATGCATCACTAACTTTTTATTGATTCTTAAGAAAGAGAGATGAGAGGAATCTGTGCTACCCACTGAGCGCCAAATGAACAAGCAGTTGGAAGTTAATTACTCCCAGATATTCCACTTGCTTTCCAGATACCCCATTGGGTTTCAATTCCATCCCAGCAGTGCTCAATGAGGATCCTTGGACCTGACCATACAGGTTGGGTGTCTGGGAGAAAAGAGAGGCTGTGACCCTGGGCTGGGATGAGTCAGGCACCTGGTTGGATAATAAATATGGCCTAAAGGCAAAGGCAAAGTCAGTCCTAGTACCCATGTACCTGGCCTCAGAATTGGTGCAGGAGGGTGTGCATAGTGTGGCTGGGGAACCAGAGTCCTTTCCTGGAATTTTCCAAATTGGAGTCTGAGAGAGAGAACTCTCTTCTTTCTTGGATCATGGCTTTGGAAGGGTGAGAGGCTGGAGGTGGTCATGTTTTTTTCTCACAACTTCGGGAAAAAGAGCAGAGGTGGGGAGAGGGGAGAGATAGAGAGTGGGAATAAGCTGATGGTAAGTAGATCCCTTAGTTAGCTCCTGTGCTAGACCCTGTCATATGCTGTCCACATTCTCCTTCAAAAATCAGCTTTGTCAGCTTGATCTGCCATAACAGTAAAAACCATGGACTGGGTGGCTTATACAACAGTTAATTTTCTTGGTTCTGGAGACTGAAAAGCCCAAGATCAAGATGGCAACATGGCCCTGGCCGGTGTTGCTCAGTTGGTTGGAGCATCATCCTGTGCACTAACGGGTGATAGGTTCTATTCCTGATCCAGTTTGGAGCATGTGCAGGAGGCAACCGATTGCTGTTTCTCTCTCTCCCTCTCCCTTCCTCTTTCAAAAATTAGTGAGAATTAAAAAAAAAAAAGATGGCAGCATGATTGGGTTCTCTTTAGAACTCTCTTCTTGCCACCTTCTTGCTGTGCCCTCACATGGCAGAGAAAGAAAGAGAGAACTCTTGTGTCTCTTTCTTTGCATAGTAGGCACCAGCCCAAATATGACCTTAAATGACTTCCTCACAGACTCTATCTCCAAATACAGTCACATCGGAGACTAGGGCTCCAGCGTATACATTTTACAGGGGGATACACATTTGTATTCCATAACGGGAATGAAGGACTGTTTACCTCAAGCAGCATAACAGCCGCTGGCAGAAAGTCCTGAGCTGCCCGTCTCCTACAAGTATTGCCTCAGCTGACGAGAGCTGCCCTGTGGGTTATCAATGCCTCAAGTCAGGACAACTGGAAAGCATGCAGGGATAGGGGCTTGGCATCCTCACCCAGCCCCCAAGGGTCACCCCAGCTTCACTCTTTCCAAATGGCCTGGAGCATCTGTCAAGCTCACACCCAAGTTCTCCCTCCCCCCAGTCCTGCTTCCTTGCCTTCCACTGCCCTCTCTACCAAACTTCCTCCCTGCCACTGTTCACCTTAAGAGCCCCCGTGTCTCCTGAAACTGCTTGCTTCTTTATCTTCATTCATTCTGTGAGATGATCCAGTAATGTGTCCTTATTTTTTTTTGCTTAAATGTTTATAAAATTAGAGCTTTACATTAGTTATAAAAATAACCCCCCAAACCCAAACCCCCCACCAATGGTCTGAGCTGCCTGAAGAACTGATGTGGAGGAAGCACTGATGTGAATGATTCACAGGGGGATGTATGGAAGCCACTACAAAACCTCCTGACTGCACCTGCCCAGGAGGCTCACCTGCCTGCCAATGTCTGCGGAGCAATAATGGCTTCTGTTTCTCCCCCACCTTCCAAATCTTGCAGCAATGTCTTTTATGGGTGGAATCAAAACCAGCACCCTGCTGGCACGGGAATCTGGGAAATGTAGTCTTTTGGTTTCCAGCAACTGGTGACACAGGAGGAGCTCAGGAGAGCTGGGATAGTATTGAGTGCTAATAGTCAGTATCCAGCACAAAATGCATGTGGAAATTAGAAAAACATTCCAACAAAAGAAGCCCTGGGAGGTGTTAGGGAGATAACATTTGTGAATTTTCTTTGACAAGAAAAATGTGTGATGCAAATACAATGTATTTCGTAGCCGGAGAGGGCTCAGAATCATAGGCGGAATGTTTCAATGAAACAATGCTTTTTTTTTTTTCTAAAAAATAAAATCCAGATAACTGACAATTATTTTTTGTTTTAATTTTCTGAATGATTATTTCAAAACTCTTGTTTGAAGGGAGTGACTATTTATGTGCATTTGTCAGAGAGCACCTGTTTATTGTGTGATGGTTTACAGGTGCAATTTTGTTTTCTTTGTGTTTGTGTGGGAGTCCATGAGTGAGGAAGCCTCTCTCTCTCTGTCTTCCACCTCTGTGTGTGTGTGTGTGTGTGTGTGTGTGTGTGTGTGTAAGTATGTACGAGTCCATTTTGGAGTGTCTCTGTATACATACATTTATGGTCCTGTTGATGTCTCCGTGTGTCCAAAAAACTGCAAACTTTAGTAAGGATGTGAGAATCACCTTTTTCAGCACAGTTGAACTCCTTTTATCTCCTTTTTTTGGCAACACTCTCTGCTTTCTTGCCCAGGAGTGGCTTTAAGGCACCAGAAACAAAGGGTCACAATTTGTCATTACTGTGAAAAATTGAAGAAACTGGGATCACAGAGAGGGACTTAGATTTAACTTGGTTTGAGCTATCCAATGAAGAAGCTCTTATAGTACAGCCATGTCAGTAAAAGGAGGTGGAGCTGGGTGTGTGAGTGTGTGAATGTGTGTGTGTATTAGCTCGCTCTCTCTCTCTCTCTCTCTCTCTCTCTCTCTCTCAGAAAGTTTGCCCTAGCTATTTCTGCAGCATCTTCAGAATCCAGGCTAGGCCTCTTCATTCCCCTCCTGGCTCCTCTTGCTCTCTGTCTGCCTAGTCCTAGAATGATGTCTCCAAACCCACTGCCTTGCCCTAGTGCATTGCTTTTCCTGGTGACTGCAGCAGCCTCTCCAGATCACCTCTCTTCTACCTTCAAGCCTATTTTACTTTGAGAAAGATCATGTTTTCTGCATATAACCTCAACCTCTATTTTGTACCCCCATGGCTCACTATGTGTAGAAGTTATTCCAGGAGTCAAATGGCTTCCACAAAGAACCCCATTATTGCATTCCTGCAGTGAGCAGAAGTGTGCAATTCATATTTTATCATTAGATAAGTGCTCACTGAGGTTTTTTTTTTTTTTCTGCTGGGTATTGGCTTTTTTGACCTCACAAGTGAATTTGGAGAGGATAGGAATTCATCCTCTGAGAGCAGAAAGTAACCCTGCTTTCTAGGCAGCTTCTAAATCATTTTGAAAAGCAATTGACTGCCACCATTTGGGCAAGGGCCTTGCCTCTCCCTTCTCCCCCTTTTCCCTTTGTACCATTCGCTTCATTATGAATTAGCATCATGAGGTTGATCTGTCTGACATGACCTTCACTGTATCTCTGGATGCCGAGAGCCTAGCACAGAACTGACGTTCAGTATTTTGTCATCGTATAACTATGTCTGGTACCGTGCTGGTACTGGAATGCAAAGATGAATAAGATCCAGACCCTGCCCTGGAGGAGGACAGAGACATGAAAACCAACAATTAAAATGCAATAAGGCCAGGGCTATGTCAGAGGAGGAACGCCACGCGATAAGGAGCCTCGAGGAGTGGCATGTGATTCTGTAGTCAGCAAGTATTTCTTGGAAGAGATGACTAAGCTGAGTTTTGAAGGTTGTAGGAGTTTTCCAGGTGAAAAGTGGGAGGCAAGCATTCTAGGTAGAGAGAACAGCTTGGGCAAAGGCACAAAGGAAACATGAAGTACCACGATGTGTTCAGGAAATTGTAAAGTGTTTAAAGTGGCTGGAGCATAGGGATAAGGAGGCAAATGGTGGGATATAGCCTAGTGGGGGGCTGGTTGTGGGGTCAGGGTGTCAAGTATAACTGTGCAGGCTGTTCGCTTTACAAGGACACCCAGCTGAGATGGGGGGCAGGTGCTGAGATAGAGGTCTGGCTTCACTTAGCAAGCATGTGCTGGCTGCTACATCCTTCCAGAGGAAGCTCTATTATAATTTGCACAATGGCTACTATGGGCCAGCAGTATCTCTGGGAGGGCCTTGGAGATATTGCTCTAAGGCAGTGGTTCTCAACCTTTCTTAATGCCACGACCCTTTAATACAGTTCCTCATGTTGTGGTGACCTCCAACCATAAATTATTTTTGTTGCTACTTCATAATTGTAATTTTGCAACTGTTATGAATCGTATCTGTGTTTTCCAATGGTCTTAGGCGACCCCTGTGAAAGTGTTGTTCGACTCCCAAAGGGGTCGTGACCCACAGGTTGAGAACCGCTGCTCTAAGGGTTCACCTCTTTCTGCGGCAGTGGTTCTCAAACTCTGTGCTTCACAAAGACCTGGAGGGTTTGTTAAAACAGACTGCTAGGCTGCACCTTGAGGGTTTCTGATATAGTAGGTTTGGGGTAAGGCCTTCGAATTTGCATTTCTAATATGTTTCAAGTGATACTGATGATGCTGGGCCAGGAAACACACTCTAAGAACTTCTGATCTGGGAAATAGGAAGCCACTGGAAAGAGTTAGGGAGGAGATGCAGAGCCAGGGCCCCAGGTTAGGAGGATCTGTTTTCTGGGATTAGAATTTCCCAGTTCCCTGTGAACAGTTGGCAGCTGTTGATATATATATCAAGGAGAGTGGGTGCACAGTACTCCCCATCTTGTCCTGCCAGGTCAAGTTTAATGGCTCTGTTCATTCAAATGGGCATTCTACCCAATCGTGCCCCTGCTTAAGGAAGCTTTGCTCCCAGATGTTTTAAGGAGTGGTCATACTATTACAAGAAGCTCACCCCTGAGCATTTAAATAGTGAGCTCCCATGTGATTTAAATATTTGTTTACCCTTTATTAATTACTCCCTGGAGAAGCTGGGGACCAGAGGAACCTAAATCCATCAACTAAAAGATGAGTCATACCTAATGGGTAAGGTTCCTTGAAAACTCTTATTATTTTCATAAACTGTGTGTGTGTGTGTGTGTGTGTGTGTGTGTGTGTGTGTGTGTGTATGTGTCTCTGTGTGCACATGCTTGTGTGTGGAGGA
>PVJN01022677.1:0-33141 GCA_004026805.1 Lasiurus borealis | reverse complement strand
AGTACAAGTGACTCTGTTTTGGAAATTACGGACAAGAAACCTTGGAGGAAGCACGGCATTAAAGATCAAAAGCATGATGACTCCTGATGAAAACATCCCCAAATGATGAACCCACGAGCAAAAAGGAACTTCTACTGTGAGTATCTTAGCAATAATCAAGTATTGGGTTTGTTTTCACAACGTCTAGAGTATGTGGAGTAGATTTCCAAGCAAGCACTTGTCTCAGGGAGTCTTCATTATAGGCAAGTCTATAATTAAACTCATTGGGTGGTTCCAACAGAGGGTTAGTTACTGAGATTTTTTCCATTACCTTGCAATCGGCAAGAAATTGCATGTAAATGTGGGCACATTTTATATAATAGGCGTGAGATAGCAACCTTTAATTGTGTTATGTATTACTCTGGTAATGGGAAATTGATCACCATAAGTATCTATAAATTCCATTCCATTTTGATTCACGACATTTAAACTATGTTTACTTTGGTTTCATATTAATCTTATTTATATAATCATTTTTTCATA
This sequence comes from Lasiurus borealis, assembly GCA_004026805.1. NCBI lineage: Eukaryota > Metazoa > Chordata > Mammalia > Chiroptera > Vespertilionidae > Lasiurus > Lasiurus borealis. The sequence continues at coordinate 32,619 of PVJN01022677.1, read as the reverse complement.
TAAGGGAGAGGGAGAGAGAGACATTATATATAGACACGTTATTTGTAATTTATTTAGAGAGAATATTAACTATTTCCTTGATGAATCTTATTTGTATAGTAGGTTAGAAATGGTTTAGAATCTTGGAAGTGGGGAAGAAAAGGTATGAGAGTTTAAATTAAAACTTGGGAACTAAGACCTTTTTCATCTTTACATATCCATATTTATTTGGTAAGTCATTTTTTTGAAAATTGTTTAGTTGGCTCTATATAAGACTTGTCAGTTCATAGGAATATCGTTATAGTCTTAGAATGTAAACGAAGCTAATCAACAGCATGACCCTATGCAAATGTTAAGTATAGCTAAGTTCCTCTTTAGTACCGGCATTCTTAATAGATAGTTTTTGATTATTGAATATATGCTGGTGTTGGGTAACAGGACAAACATCCTGATTGTACAGTAATCATTTCATGTCTAAATTTTACTTTGCAAAGTTACCTATGAGTATGATGGGATTCCTTTTAACACAGAGCTCTATAATATGTTTACATTATATCAAATTCTAAATGATTTCTATTCTTGGTTGCTTTTCTTTTCAAATAAAAAAGAAGAGTTTGTTAAACTTATTGTTTATTTGAAGAGACATCATAAAGTTTTGGAAACGATTCAGTATGTAAAATATCAGTTTATTTCTATTTAGCACGTATTTCCAGCCACTAGTGTGTGGCATTGGAACTTGGAATTAGCAATTTTGGAGCCCCCTCTGCTGAAGATGGATGGGTAAGCCAAAAGAAACTGGCCAAACCCTGAAATGGAGGAGCTCATTTTTTTTTAGAGGCATGAAAATAAACTATGAAGCGTGTGTATGAAGAGACTCTTGGAAGCAAGCCAAGTATTTCTGGAAAGAAGCAGAAAATATGGAGGAAGGTATTGAGAGGGAGAGAGCGGGAGAGGTAAGGTAAATTCATCAGTGATGCCATCTCCATCTCCTACAGTATCAGATAACACTGTTAAAATACTCTAATTTTTTGCTATAAATATTTATTAAGTGGATACATGTCTTTATGCCAATATAAGTACAAAACAAGAGTGCTGTACACGTGGTTTTACTTCATCTTATTAGAAGGATAGTGGGATCTTTTGGGTAGGAACAGACAGAAGCTGTAACTAAGCAACAGTTATCACCAAAGTAAAATACCTTTGGATAATCATATATAACATATGGATAGTCTTAAATTATCCCTTAAAAGTTCAGTTTAGTCTCCTACTTAGAGGTTTATTTTATAGGTAATTTATCTAGATAGTTCTACCTAGAATAAGATAGTCTACAGGAATCACGTGGAAGTTCTTTTCAAAATCAGGAGGTCAGTTGATATTGTCTGTATGAACACGTTTTCAAGCTAAAATCATCTGGATTTATTGTGCAGAACTCTGGGACCTCAATCAAGAAATGATGCAACATCAGCTAAATCTTAAGGCTCTCTCTTTTTAAGGAAAGGGAAGGCATGTGATTGCAATATGGAAGCCAAGTAAATAAAGTATGATAGAATGATTAAGGTTTTGAGGATTATCTTCAAAGGAAAAATGTAGGCCTGGACCCCCCAGCAGGTTCAGGATGTGGTTACTGATGACAAATGATAGCATGAATTTTTATGACATCTTGTAAATTTTTTTCTACTTAGTTGTTTGATATTAGCAAGATCTGTCAGAACTATCTAAAGATTTGTGGTGGACAGTTGTGAACTATCGCAACAAATATGTTTCTTCACAACTTATTTGTTGTGAATATATACATATATATGTATGTATATATATATATGTATATATATATATATACACACACACACACACACACACACACACACACACTTTCACAGCTGATAGCTCAGTTTTGAAAATGAAACGTATTTTAATAAATATTGCCTTTATAATTATTCAAAGTATATGTATACATTTTTGGGGGATACCCTATATTTTGAGTTAAACAAATGTACATTGGAAATCCAGGTCCCCCAATTCTAAAATGTGTGACCTTGAGCAAATTATTTAAGCTCTGTCTGGTTCCTCATATATGAAATGGGGTTAATAATTTTTCTGTCTTAGAATTATTGAAAAAATTAAATGAGATCATTTATAACAATAATTTGGCCTGTCGCAAGTTCTTATATGATGGCTAAACTACATGACATTTCTAACTTTGTGGTTTTAGCAATTCTGTTTAAAATAATCTATATTTTTAGATTGTGCTGGACACTATCCAAAGATGTAACTCAACAGATTGTTGTTGGTATTTATTTTTCACCTAGTGGGCGCCTAATATAAGAAAATCACAAACAAAGCTACTACGCGTGCAGTAGAAGAATATGTAAGGCAATCAGAATGTCTGAATTGGAAATAATGAAGTTTCCTTAAAGAAATTTTACATGTGATAGGTGATGACATCAGTTTGATTGACTGTTCTGCAATCCTTGATGATTAAGGCAGTGGAAATGCTGGAGTGGCTATCACTTATTAATTTCCCCTTTTATCTTGTGTCTACTCATCTTAAAAAATCCCTTTGTAATCAGTAAAATCATTCTCAGCAGAAATTAATGGCTTTTTGAGAATTTAAGGACTGAAAATGTTCATCTTCAAAATATTTCCTATGACATCTTTCTATGGTGACTGCAGAAGTCAAAGATTCATGAGGGCGGAATTTTTGATAATTTATTTTTTTAACTTAATAAAGCTTTATCGTTCAGATTATTACAATTGTTCCCCTCCCCTCCACCCAGTTTCCACCTTACCCTCTGCCCTTAACTCTCCCCCACTGTCCTCATCCATAGGTGTATGATTTTTGTCCAGTCTCTTCCCACATTCCCCCCCTCCCCGCATCCCTTTCCCCCTGAGAATTGTCAGTCCCTCCCTTTCTATGCCCCTGATTCTAGTATATTCATCAGTTTATTCGATTCATCAGGGTTTTTATTCTCTTGATTTTTAGATTCCCTTGTTAATAAATATGTATTTGTTGTTTCTAATTTTTATCTTTACCTTTTTCTTCTCTTCCTCTTCTTAAAGAATACCTTTCAGCATCCTATCTAATAAAGAGTGAATATGCTAATTGAGCCTCACGCCTCCACAAAGATGGCAGCGCCCACAGCCAATAAAGAGGGAATATGCTCATTGACTGCCCTGCCCTCAAGATGGCTGTGCCCACAGTCACAAGATGGTGGCCCCCAGTCCCCTAAGCTTTGCTGGAGCAGCAGGCACATGGCAAGGCTGGGCCTGCCCATAGATGGGCCTGGCCACTTCATTTGCTTTCCTCCAGAGACCCCCAGTCCCCTCAGCCCCTAGCTTCCCAGAGCCTGAGGTGCAGGCAAGCCTCAGATGGTGGCTGCCCAGCAGCCCAAGGCCATCCAAGGCTCAGGTAACCAGGGCTGGCCGAAGCTTGAGCCACCAGCAGTGGCATCAGCAGAGGTGTGATGGAGTGTTGCCTTCCCCTGATTGCCAGGTCGCCTCCTGCCCCTGAGGGTTCCTGGACTGTGAGAGGGGGTAGGCCGGGCTGAGGGACTCCCCACCACCATCCATTGCATGAATTTTCATGCACCGGGCCTCTAGTTTCATATAATACTGCTTTGGTATTGATAAACTCCTTTAGCTTTTTCTTATCTGTGAGGCTCCTTATCTGACCTTCAACTCTGCTGGGTAGAGTAATCTTTATTATAGGTTCTTGCTATTCATCACTTTGAATATTTTTTGCCACTTTCGTCTGGCCTGCACAGTTTCTGTTGCGAAATCAGCTGACAATCATATGGGTGCTCCCTTGTAGGTAATTAACTGTTTTTCCCTTGCTGCTTTCAATATTTTCTCTTTGTCTTTTGCTCTTGGCATTTTAATTATGATGTGTCTGGGTGTGGTCCTCTTTGGATTTCTTTTGTTTGGGGTTCTGTGTACTTCCTGGACTTACAAGTCTATTTCTTTCACCAGGTGGGGAAAGTTTTCTATCATTATTTCTTCAAAAAGATTTTCAGTAGCTTGCTCTCTCTTTTCTTCTGGCACCCCCATAATTCTGGTACACTTGAAGTTGTCCCAGAGGCTCCTTACACTATCTTCAAATTTTTGGATTCTTTTTTCTTTTTGCTTTTCCAGTTGAGTGTTTTTTTCTTCTTTGTATTTCAAATCTTTGGCTTGATTCTTGTGTTCCTCTTGTCTGCTGTTAGAACTCTGTAAAATATTTTTTTTTATTTCAGTCAGTATATGTTTAATTTCTAGTTGTTCCTTTTTCATATCCTTGAGGGTCTTGCTAAATTTATCGATCTTTTCTAGGAAATTCTTGAAAAACCTTATAATCATGATTTTGAACTCTATATCAGTAATTTGTTTTCATCATTTTTTTGTTTATGATCTGTTTCTTTGTCTCTGCGTTTCACTGCTTCCCTGAGTTGGTAGAGTAGCTTTGTGTGCTAAGTGTCCTACAGGGCCCAGTGGCTCAGCCTCCCCAGTTACCTGAGGTAGGCACTCTTGGTGTACCCCTTTGTGGACTGCGTGTACAGCTTTGTTGTAGTTAAGTCTTGATTGTTGTTAGTATCACTGGAAGGAATTGACCTCCAGGCCACTTGGCTATGAGGATCAGTTGTGTCTACGCTGGGAGAACTTCTGTGCTGGAGACACCCTTATGGGACAAGACTTGCAAACTTGCAAAAGCCTCTGTGCTCAGGTTGGATGGGGTGGAGTCTCAGGGCAGGGCAGACAACCTTGGCTTCTCATCAGCCCTGCCCTATGAGGCCCCTGGGTCTCATTGTCCCTCAGTAATTGCTGTAAGCACCTCTAAGAGAGAGTTGCCCTTGAGTTCCACCCACTGCTAGACAGTCCAGTTTTCCCTGAACGAGTCTGGGTTTCCAGAAACTCCTGGAACTGGAGTTCAGCGCATTTGGGAGCTTCTGTCTCCCTTGCGCTTTAGAAAGTCAGCTGCACACTGTCGCCTGTGCATTCAGCAATCAGTCCCTCTCTTCACGCATGTGCCTCTAGACCTCTGCCTCCACAGCTCCCCTGAGTCTCAGTGTACTTTCTCTTTTCTTGACAGTCCAGTTTCTCTCTGAATGAGTTTGGGTTCCCATAAACTCACCCAGAATTGGAGTTCAACGCAGTTGGGAACTTCCATCTCCCTCCCTCCCACTTTAAAATGCTAGCCGTGCTCTAAGCCACCCATGCACTCAGCTACCCATCCTCTCCACATGCTTGCTCGTCTCTGTACCTCAGCCTTTTGCAACTCCTCTGATTCTCAATGTTCTTTCCTCTTTCCTTCTAGTTGTCGAATTTCCACTCAGCCAGTTTTTCTGTGATTCTGGATGGTGTCCATTTTGTCTTTTAGTTGTAGTTTTGATATTGTTGTGCGAGGCAGCAGTTTAGGTGTTTACCTATGCTACCATCTTGGTTTATCCTTGAATTTTTGATGATTTAATTTATTGTGTCCATTTGATAGATGTGCAAAGCACTTGGCAGAACCGCTATTCTTATACTACTGCTTACACTGGCTTCAGCAATGCTTACACATCACAGACAGGAAATAACAATCTAGCTGTTAGATTTACTATATGGAAAGTTGCTATATATTAAGGAGAGTGTCAGTAGTGCCTATTGATGGAACTATTATTTTGCCTGTACAGAGTGTCATTTTTCTTTTCAAAACATTTCCACATATATTATTTTTTTGTCACCCTTGAAGTAGAGAGGAATACTGCATTTATTTCATTTGCTGCACTATATGAACAATAGACCCAGAGTTTACTCAGAATTGTCTAAGGAGAAAGTGGATTATGAACTAATGAGGCTTTGATCTAGTGTAATTAGACTAATGGTTTTATGACCATCTCGGAGTTTTATCCAGAAATACATAATTCACTCAGTCTTTTTATGCTTTAGGGGGAACCTTAAACTCATTCTTTGTATTGAACCATCATCCACAGAAGCCCAAACAATCAGACACAAACAAAAAATATAGTGCAATGAGCTTCAACCTCAGTCAGATGTGCAGAAAAACCTGAATGTCTGGAATTCTCTTTCTTCTCTATTACCAGAATCTTCCAGACACTTCAAGGGAGTAAAGATGTTCATATTTACTCATTTAAATGTTTTGTTTTGCAAAGGATTCAGGCTATTATTATACTCTTGGCTGAAAAGACATGGATCTGAACAACTGTATTTTATGTATTTCATATCATTTACATACTAGAGGCCCGGTGCACGAAATTGATGTACTCAGGGAGTTGGGGAAATCTCAACCTGACCTGCATCCTTTTGCAGTCTGGGAGCCCTTAGGGGGTGTCCGACTGCCATGGAAGTTGGAGAAGCTCCCGCACCACCGCTGCCACTCACAAGCTATGAGCCTGGCTTATGGCTGAGTAGTGCTCCCCCTGTGGGAGCACACTAACCACCAGGGGGCAGCTTCTGCATTAAATGCCTGCCCCCTGGTGGTCAATGTGCATCATAGTGACCAGTTGCTCTACTATTCAGTCAATTTACATATTAGCATTTTATTTTATAGGATTTTATATCTTTACTAATAAAAAGGTAATATGTGAATTGGTCACGACGCCCTCACAGTAATGACCAAAAAGCAGGCTGTGTGGGGCAACCAGGCTGGCAGGAAGTTAGTGAGGGATGACCAAATGACTAAACAACAGACTGTGTGGGGCAGTAGAGAGGGGCAGTGAGGGGTGACCAGGCCAGCATGGGAGGGCAGTGTGAGGCGATTAGGCTAAAAGGAAGAGGCAGTTAGGGGTCTCAGGCTGGCAGGGGGGCAGTTAGGGGCGATTAGCCAGGTAGGTGAACAGTTAGGAGCCAGTGGTCCTAGATTGTGAGATGGTGCAGGCTGGGCTGAGGAGTTCCCCTCTCCTATGCGCAAATTTCATGCACCCAGGCCTCTAGTACAGTACACACATAATATTCTATACTATTATGTCACATTATATGACAAATTAACCAAATGACAGTATCAGGTAAACTTCTGTTCCATGTCTCTTCAAAGGCTAAGAAACTAGATCTTATAAGCATAGATTTTAAAAACTTAGGGCATGGCTGTGTTTGTTGATTTTAGTGTAATAATAAGTGTGACTGAAGACGTTAGCTAGCAGGAACCACAGTTTACAGGTACAAGAAGAACAGAAAATGGTCCACATATCTCACCCAACTTATCCCCTAGGTGACTATAAAATGAAATACGTTGTTTTTTTCCACATCAGTAGCTTTACCTGTGCATTTTTTTTAAGCTTAGTTCCTAATTTTCTTTTAATTGAAAACCTTAAGATTGCTGCATGTTCTGTATACTACTTTTGGTTGGTGGCATTTCATGAAAAAGTAGGCTTAAAGGGGAAATCATGGAATAAAGGGTTTAGGTGCATTTTGATTTGAATAGAACAAAACTTAGAGAAGATCTTGTTCATGAACATTGCTAAGACTGTATTAGCCTTATTTTTTTTCTTCTGTGAGAGAAACAGCTTCTAAGGTTAGGCTAAGTGCAGCTGAGCTAATAGAGCTGTGATTACAGGTCATTAAAGAGTATGATGCTGAAGTATTTTGTTTCCATTATGCTGTTTTTATTCTTTTGGAACTCGAGGTCAGAGGTCAAGATGAATTGAACAATCACTTTGAAAAGCAACCAGTAATTTTTAATATCTTGAGATTTTAGAGTTCTGAGTGGTGTGACCCTTTCAAAGTTCTTGCTTTTTTTTCTTCACATTTTAAAGGTTTATTTTATTTTTAAAAAAGGTATACAGGAATTCCACTCTTTCAGAGTAAGGTAGTCTGCTCCCAAAACACAAATTTTTGTTATATATTGCATATATATATATATATATATATATATATATATATATATAACTTTTAAAATATGTAAAGTAAAATTCAGTAATTTTTGTATATTTAGTTTATGAATTTCCATATATAGAGAGTCTTGTAACTACCACCGTAATCAACATACAGAACAGTTCCTTCATCCCCAAAATATTCCATCTTGCTGCCTCATTCTCAACCCCTTGGACCACTTACCTGTTTTCTCTCTATATAGTTTTGTCTTTTATTAAAATGTCATATTAGTGAAATTATAATTTGCAACCTTTTGAGTCTGTTTTCTTTCACTTAGTGAAATGCATTTGTAATTCATCCGTGATGTCATGTCTATCAGTAGTCTATTTCTTTTTATTGCTGGATAGAATTTTACTGTACCAGAGGTTGTTGATTTATTCACCAATGAAGAATATTCAGAATGTTTGTTTACAGTTTGGGGTCATTATGAACAATGATATACTTTGAGTATAATATACTTTAACATAGGTTTTTATGTGGGTCTAAGTTTTCATTCTTGTAGGGTAAGTGAATACTTACAAGTAGGATTCCAGATCCTGGGGTAAGTGTACATTTAAATTTATAAGAAACAGTCAGTTTTCCAGAGTGACTTTACCATTTTGCATTTCTAACAGCAATATATGAGAGTTCTAGTTATTCTGTCTCCTTGTCAGCACTTGGGATTGTTAGATTAAAAAAAATTCGTAGCTATTCTAGAACATGTGTAAAGAGATCTCACTGTTGTTTTAAATGTTATCTTTTCATGTGCTAATTTTCAATCTGAATATCTGGTGAAATATCTGCTCAAATATTTTGTTAATTTACTGGAAATTTATTTTTGTATTATTGGTGTTAAGAATTATTTTTAAATTATGGATATAAGTCCTTAGTTGAATTTGTGATTTAAAGATATTTTTTATTGAGAATCCAAGATGGCGACATAGGTAAACACCTACACTGCTGCCTTGCACAACAATTTCAAAACTACAACTAAAAGACAGAACGGACATCATCCAGAACCATAGGAAAGCTGGCTGAGTGGAAATTCTACAACTAGAGGGAAAGAGAGGGGCTCACAGAAACACAAAGGAGCTGCATAAAGCTGAGGTATGGAGACGCGCTCGTGGAGAGAGCAGGTGCCAGAGTACCTGGGTGGTTTTCTCTGGCGGGAGGGAAATGGAGACTCCCAACGGCATTGAACCCCTTATCCTATGACACTAAACCCCAGAAACAGCCGAAACTCATACTGGGGGAGTTTGCACTGTGAAAAGGGAGAGGTGCATGGAAATTTAGGGGAGTTGCAAAAGATCAGAGGCCTGGTGGTGCACACGGCACTGCGCAGAGGACAGATTGCTGATTGTGCTGTTGGCTTTCACAAGTGGGAAGGAGACAGACCCTCCCAACTGTGCCACTTCTGAGTCCACTAAGGCCCTGTTTTGGGTGAAAACCTGGGGACCTAGACTCGTGTGATCATGGAGCACAGGGGAGTCAGAAAGGCAGCAGTCTAGAGGCACTGTGGGCGCACAAGGACTGCTTCAGCGATTACCCAGTCATATGAGACCCAGGGGCCATGGTGGGCGGGGCCAACTGGAAAGCAAGGTGGTCCCTTAAGCCCTGAGACTCCACCCATCCCAAGCTCAACAGAGAGGCTTCTGAGGTTTTGCAAGTCTGCTATCATAAGGCTAAATCCAACACAGAAGTTCTCCTGGCATAGTGAAAATGCCGAGACAAGGGAAGGGATCACAAACAAAAGAAATGGAGGAAAAGAAACGACTGGATATAGAGTTCAAAACCACGCTTATAAGGTTTTTCAAGAATATCCTAGAAAAGTTGGATAAAGTTAGCGAGAGCCAAGAGGAGATGAAAAAGGACCAACCAGAGATGCAAAAGATCCAACTAGAGATGGAAAAGGACCAACTAGAGATGAAAAAGGACCAACTAGAAATTAAACATACACTGACTGAAATAAAAAATATTATACAGAGTCCTAAGAGCAGACTAGAGAAAGGCAAGAATCAAGTCAAAAATTTGAAATATAAATAAGCAGAAAGCACCCAACTGGAAAAGCAAGAAGAGAAAAGAATCCAAAAATATGAAGATAATGTAAGGAGTCTCTGGGACAGCTTCAAGCATACCAACATCAGAATTGTGGGGGTGCCAGAAGAAGAAAGAGAGCAAGATACTGAAAACCTACTTAAAGAAATAATGACTGAAAACTTCCCACATCTGGTAAAAGAAATAGACTTACAAGTCCAAGAAGCACACAGAACCCCATATAAAAGGATCCAAAGAGGACTATACCAAGACACATCATAATTAAAATACCAAGAGCAAAAGACAAAGAGAGAATATTAAAAGTAGCAAGAGAAAAACGGTTCATTACCTACAAGGGAGCACCCATACGTCTGTCAGCTGATTTCTCAACAGAAACGATGCAGGCCAGATGGGAGTGGCAAGAAATATTCAACGTGATGAATAGCAAGAACCTACAACCAAGAATAATCTATCCAGCAAGGCTATCATTCAGAATTGAAGGGCAGATAAAGAGCTTCGCAGATAAGAAAAACCTAAAGGAGTTCATCAACTCCAAACCAGTATTATATGAAATGCTGAAAGGTGCTCTTTTAGAAGAGGAAGAAGAAAAAGATAAAAGCCAAAAAATTATGAACAACAAATACATATCTATCAACAAGTGAATCTAAAAATTAAGTGAATTAAAAATTTGATCAACAGAATAAACTGGTGAATATAATAGAATCAGGAGCACAGAAAGGGAGTGGACTAATAATTCTCAGGGGGGAAGGGGTGAGGGGTGTACAGGGAGAGACTGGACAAAAATCATACATCTATGGATGAGGTCAATGGAAGGGAGGTAAGGGCAGAGAGACGGGTGGGAGTTGGGTGGAGGGGTGCTTTGGAGGGGAAAAAAGAGAAACAAATGTAATAATCTGAATAATAAAGATTTAATTTAGAAAGATATTTTTATTATAGTTTTTCTTTCGTTTTTCATTTTTGTAACCATATTTAATATTATATATAAAATAATTGATTTTAGAGAAGTAGGGAGAGGGAGAGAGAGATAGAAACATCAATAATGGGAGAGAATCATTGATTGGCTGCCTCCTGCATGTCCTCTACAGGGGATCAAGCCTGAAACCTGGGCATGTGCACTTGACCATAATTGAAGCTGGGACACTTCAGTCCATAGGCTGATGTTCTTTCCACTGAGTCAAACCAGCTAGGGCTTAACTACCTTTTATAAAGAAACAGGTTTTAGTTCTTATAAGATACAATTGATCTAGTTTTCTTCTCATATGGACCAAGTTCTTAGTGTTGTATCTAAAAACTCTTTTCTTAACCTAAACTCATGAGCATTTTCTTTTGTTATTTTCCAGAATATTTATAATTTTATGTTTTATATTTGAGTCCATTATCTACTTCAAGTTATTTTTTTCATAAGGCATGGGTTGAAGTACATTTTTTGCATATGAATGTCCAATTGTTTCAGCACCATTTCTTGAAAATATTTTTTATTCATAAAATTTTCTTCAACTTGTATTCAAAATAAGTTGACTATTTGCAGATCTCTTTCTGAATTCTCTATTTTGCCTCATTATATGTGGATACTTTCAGTAATACCATATTATCTTGATTAGGATAGCTATACAGTAAGTCTGACATTAGGTAATGTGACTCCTCTAAATTTGTTCTTCTCTCTCAGAGTTGTTTTCTATGTCCTTTGCCTTTTCATATAAATAATTTTGAATCAGCTTAAAAGATTTATACTAAGTATTTCATTTTCTTGAGCTACTCTCAATGGTACTTTAAAAATAAATTTTAATTGTTAAACTGCCTTACATTCCCAGGATTAATCTCCTTAGTTCTGAGGTTGGTATGTATGTATTTTGGTGTGTGTGTGTGTGTGTGATTAAATTTGCCAATAATTGTTGAGGATATTTACATATATGTACATGATAGGTGTTCAGCTGCAGTTTTCCTTTTTCCTTTTCGTGTATTGCCTTATTATTGCTTTTGTGTCTGGGTAATCCTGACTTCATAAAATGTCAAAAATTTTCCTTTCTGACTCTCAGAATGTAAAGATGTTAACAAATGTTATTTTAATAGAGATAAATTAGTGATCAGCTTTGTCACAATGCTGAACTATAGGATGGTAATCTAAAGCATGTGTGATAAATAAAAGCTATGGAACATGTAATTCATAAAAGTCAGTGAAACTATCTCAGAAAATTGTTTAACATGATAATCTATATATGATGTAAGTTACAAAATCACATCCAGCCAGATCACCTCTCATCCCCACCTTCCCGTCATAAGGTTATGTTTATACAAGGAGTCCATCTGGTAATTTCCCCACAAACCGATGAGAGTATGTTTAGTGTTTCCATGCCTATCCTGAGCAATATAAAAGGTATGTTCCACAGAGAGATTGATTTCCCAGAATTAGGGGAAACCTGTATTTACCTTCTTGTTTTCTTGATGGTACAATTGTAGGTTGTTTTGATGGTATTGTGATGCCAAATATAAGAATATCAGCTTAGGAAGAGTTTTTAAACTCTGAGATTAAAGCAAGGAAGACTAGAATGGTGGATGCCAATCCTTCTAGTTCAGGAACAATGTGAGAAGTCAGCATAGCATAATTCAATGGTTGTGAAAGCGAACTCTGCAGGTAGATTGCCTAGTTTGAACTTGCCAGCTGGTAAGTTACTAAACCTTTCATTGTTCATTTTAAAAAGAACTAGTTTAAAGTTCCTTTCCAGTTTTCCTCTGATCTCTGGTTTCCTGGATGTGAATTTTCTCTTTTGTTGGGCTCTAAGTCTCTGGATTGTCTTCTGTACTTTGGACTCCTGAATTTTACGTTCTGGAATTACTTACAAGATTTAACTTCCTGTAATAATCCTTTGTGTGAACTGGGAGGGGTTTTTCCCAGTCCAGTAGCAGTCAAGAGCAAGGGGCTCATGGTAAGATCGAAAGGGCTAGAGCAATGGCCTAGACCAGTGGTTGGCAAACTCATTAGTCAACAGGGCCACAGTGTGCTGACCACTGGCCTAGACCAAATGGTGAACTTTCACAGTCAATGAAGTAGGGCTCTCTTCTAGAACAGGATGACTCCTAAGTTCATACAGTGACCCACTTCTTTAAAAAAACAAAGCACTTAGTGCTTTATGAAATTTCTAAAAATTGCGTTGGAAAATTTCTAAAAATTGATGAGGAGATGAGCCTGGAACATCTTATCCTATCATATAGTGAAGAAGCACTTCAGACTAATAAGGCTATGCCATTGGTTCATCACATTTAAAAGGGTACTATTAGATGAAATTGGGAAAATTTGAGTAAGATAATAATTGCAATAAACTGAAATTCTTCAAGTGTTTCGATCCATGAATTCATAACGATAAGAAATAAGTTAACCGGAGATTCATGGAGGCCTCTTTCTGAAACTGAGGGATAAATAGGAAAGAGCTAGTGAAGACAATGGGGAGAGTATAGGTGTACAGCCAGGGCATGGAAGAACTCAGTCTTGTGTGGCTTGAAGATGGTGGAAGGGAGAGAGGTCAAAATGAGGTGGCAAAAATACGCAAGGCCAATCATTCAGGACTATGTAGTCATGCTAAGGACTTGATCTTTTATTCTAAATGCAATAGAAACTTTTTGAAAAGTTTTATGCAAGGAAGTGATGTGATCACATTTGCAGTTTTAAAAGACCACTCTGGCTGCTATATGGCCAATGGATTGGAAGAGTCAAGAGAAAAATCAGAGAGACATAGAGATAGAAATAGATATAGAGATAGAGGTAGGGATAAGAGATGAGAGATGAGAAATTCAAGGGTGGGATGGAGAGAGAGAAAGAGAAAGCAAGAAAAAATGTGAGGTCGAATTAGAGAGTCAGGGGCCACTGAAATCGAGAGATGAAACTAACCAGGTCTGATAAAAACAAGCCCTTTCATCTTTATTCTACTATTATAAAAAACTGGAGGTAGCAGGACGATTTTGTCCAAAAGGAGTCATCATAGACACATTGATGGTTGCTTCCCATTTGCACCCCAACCAGGGCTGGGGATTGAGCTTGCAACCTAGGTACATGCCCTTGACTAATCAGTAACCCTTCTGTCCTTGGGCCACAGCTATAACCACTGAGCAAAACTGGCCAGGCTGTGAGGACATTCTTTAAGGATGGTTTTGTGCTGTGAACACCATTAATAATGTTTGGGATCAAATTTATTGAATAAATGTATCTGGCTTTGAAATATTAATAATGAAAGATGAAGCCTGACGACAAAGGCATTTAGCTCTTTCTTGAATAGCTTGGAAATTGGCTAAAACCTAGTGATAACACTTACATCTCAGAAGCCAACTTCCAAAAGAAAATTCCAAAAATATTTTCACTATTAGTACCCTTAGATTGTGATGGCATTGCAGTGTGATTATTGCAAGATGTACTCATTTGGATGTGTGAATTCCAAAAAGTTTGCTTTCTACTTTATTCTGTGTTCCTACCATTTTAACTCAAAGAAATAATTGAGATTAAAGAATCCTCAAGTAAAACGTCATTCATAGGACATCACTTCTTAATTTCATTTTATAAGTCTTCTGATCTGCCTAACTCTAATCTTCTATAAGCAACATGTTTTAATAGTGATGAAAAGATTTGATTTAATCATTTCAATGATTTTTAAATTATCTAATTTCTTTTTTAAAAAAATCACAGAATGTATATTTTCATTGATAGGTGGTAGTTGGTTATTGGCTATTCAGAACATATTTTTACATTTACAGAAATTATCATCTATCTTTGGACAGTGAAAAAGTTATGCTTGAGATAGTCATGTGAAGTGCTTATGAGTCTTAGTCTATAAAGCTGAAGCTGAATATAATTTGATTTTTCTAGTAAGCAAACTTGACTTTGTTTCAAGTGTCCTATTTTACCTGATAGAAGTTTAATCATGATCAATTTGGGGTTTCTTTCATTGTTTCAGGGTCTTTCCAGTCAATTCAATGTTTTCCCAAATCCCTGGGTTGCTTCTAGGATCTAGAGCTTTCCGTGGTTCATGTCCTTGTCATGACATCTGCCTCGGTAGCATTTGTTGTGTCATCTCTCATCACTGAGTCCTCACAGGTTGAATCTTCCTTGTGCTAAACCTCAGGCCTCTTCAAATCTGCTGGGCGGTGGCTGAGTCCCTCTCAGGAAACACAGGGAATGTGTGGCTGCTCCCTTGTGCGTTCTGGGTCCACAGGGGGATTCTCTGCTGCTGTTTGGTCCCTTTGTGGCCAGATACCATACGCAGTCACTGCTTCTCTAGCGCCACCGTGCTGAGCGGGGCACAGTGCATTTTAAAGAAAGGTGCTGCCTTACTGGGGTCTTCTGAAGCAAGCTTCAGGTCCCAGGCTTGGCTGGAATCCCCAACCTGCTTGGGCAGATGCATCCTCCCCTTGCTAGAGCCGGCCCAGGGTCAGAGAGGGCACAGGTTCCTTCACAGTGGTTTAGAAGCATCTTATCTCTCTTCCTCTCTCTGATTTTTCTCTCCTTTTCCAGCCCAGGTAACCTTTATGTTCTCTAAAATAGAAAAGAAAAAAAAAAACACCTTGGATTTTAAAGATTACTATTTTTGCAATTTATGTTTACATAAGGACTTTGGTTTTTGAAACTCCTAAATCAGTGACTGTCTTCTTCATCCTTCTTTCCTTCCCGGGGCCCGGGAGTCTGGAAGTGGCTTTATCAATGGGGTCGAGTCCCAGGAACACACAGGAATCCCTAGGAATGAAGAGAAAGAGCTCAGTCACACAATATTCATGTCTGAATAGTATGGTTGTTTACACATGGCTTCCCACAGCCTACAGATTTTTAAACTGAAGGAAGTGAGCCTTCCCTCTTAATGGAGCTATTGCTCCTGTGAAATAGCTGCATATATTCCTTTCCAGCGATCAATCTTGCATTATGTGAACTTTCTTTAAGGCTCGGTTTGTATTTTTGTTGTTGTATTTCCCCCCACATATTCTTGGAAATACATGGGCTCTTTGGACTCCAGCCAGCTCTCTATTTCCTAAGACGTCTTTCTGTGTCCCCTGTTTGACAAAGAGAATCACTGCCGTGTTAGCCAGTTGTGCATAGCTGAATGAGTCAGTTCACTGAACCTTTAATGAATCACCTTTTAATATCTATCCCCTGGCCATGAATATGTCACTTTAATATTATTTCATAGTTTGAATTCGGTTACAGGAAAGCATTTTGAGAATGGAGAGATGACAATATTTTAGATTCAATGACTCCACGGCAGTTTCAGTCAACAGTGAAGGCCCTGGTCAGTGAGCCTGCCCCTGTTACAGAGTTGGCATCTGAGGGTATGCAATACAGCTAAAGTCCATCAAGCAGCAAATGTATTTTATTTTTTTAAAATATATTTTTATTGATTTCAGAGAGGAAGGGAGAGGGAAAGAGAGAAACATCAGTGATGAAAGAGAATCATCGATTGGCTGCCTCCTGCATGCCCCCCACCCGGGCATATGCTCCTGACTGGAACTGAACCTGGGACCCTTGCATCTGCAGGTTGACGCTCTATCCACTGAGCCAAACCAGCAAATGCATTTTAATAAGCACCAAATTCCTAGATTTGTTTCAACATCTACTTTACTAATGGGAGTGGTTTAAAACAATCACAACCCTAACAAGTAGTTTTTAGTTTGCAAGGCCCTGCTTTCTAGGTGAGAGAATTTAGGTGACAGAAGTTGCTGATCTGCTGCAGCGACGTGATGCTTGCTCCCAGAGAGCTGACTCTAAATTTTATATGATGTTCTGTTTTATTTGTTTGGCTTTGACTCCCATCCACTACACCCACTCCTGCTGCCTGTGATGTTCTTGTTGTTAGGACACAGGTCAGAGGAAGGGCCATCTGCATATCAGCTCTGGGGAGTTTCTTATTCAGCTGCCCAGAGTGGGCAGGAGAAACAGGATGTGGCCCCTTAGCTTCTGGCAAAGTAGTGATGGCATGAGCTTCCTAAGGCAGGTATAGGGACCTGTCGGGAAAGGGCTTCTGCAGACACATTCTCATCCTGACACCCTGAGGGGTCCTGTGGATCAGAGGACAAGGCGCACAGACTAAAGACCGTGTTAGGATGGATGGGGCCAGTGTTTGCAAGCTGGAGCCAAGGTTAGGGCTGTGGCCGGTAACAGCACGACATTCGTGTCAGCTTCTTACAGCATTAGTTCACAGTGTTAAGAGGCCCATTGTCACAGGTGCCCAGTCCGCTGGCTCAAAGAACAATGCGCTTCTAATCCTGGCATTGAAGGTCAGGTACACCTAAGCCACTTGAGGCTTGTTAACACCGCTTTCATACAAAAATGCCTGTGCCAGCCCGGGGACCCACAACAAAGGACCTCTAGGAGATGACTGGTGGTTTTCTGCCCTCCGCTTTTCTCATGGTGTTCTTCTGACTTCTCAAAATCTTACCTCGGCATCTTCTTCATAAAACCTTTCATGCCTGAAATTCCCACTGAACAAATGTCACTTAAATACCCAAGAGTCCTAATGAGGAAACGTATCTCAGCGATTCATAAATTTTTATACCATTTAGGAGACTCAGACTAATTGTGATAAATGTGCAGTATATCTCAATTGTCTCACTGTTGTCTTTATATCCATTCTCACCTACCAGAAATAATAAATCCGCCGGGAGAATGATCTTCTACGTCTTTCTTCTGGGCTCAAACAAATATACATACCTCTAGGAGTTTTTTTTTTTTTTTCATGGAAATAAAATCATATTATACCCTTAACATTGCAAGAGTGTATTTGGCTTAATGATACGTCCTGGACATAAGCTGGTTAGGAGCCATTATGTCTAGTGGAGCAGGGCAAGGTTTCAGGGTTTCACTCCCCGAATTTAAATCCAAGTTCTGGAGCTAAACAGCCCTGTAACTTCAACCTTTTAGTTTTCTCATTTGTTAAATGAGGAAAATGATAGTTTGATTCTCATGGGGTTGTTGTGAAGGTTAAATAAGTTAGTATGTATAAAGTGTGTAGAAGAGCACACTCAATACATGTAGCCATACATTGCTGATACAGGCTAGAAAAATATGCATATACACACGAACATATCAATTTATATAAATGAGATGACCATAGGTTCTCATTTCAAAGGATATTTTTAATTTCATCTATGAAATTTTATTTTATTTTTTAAATTAAATCTTTATTATTCAGATTATTACATTTGTTTCTCTTTTTTCCCCTCCATAGCTCCCCTCCAACCTTCTTCCAACCCTCCCTCTACCCTTACCTCCCTACCGTTGACCTCATCCATAGGTGTATGATTTTTGTCCAGTCTCTCTCGGTACACCCCTCACCCCTTTCCCCCTGAGAATTATCAGCCCATTCCCTTTCTGTGCTCCTGATTCTATTATATTCACCAGTTTATTCTGTTGATCAAATTTTTAATTCACTTAATTTTTAGATTCACTTGTTGATAGATATGTATTTGTTGTTCATAATTTTTTGGCTTTTATCTTTTTCTTCTTCCTCTTCTAAAAGAGTACCTTTCAGCATTTCATATAATACTGGTTTGGAGTTGATGAACTCCTTTAGCTTTTTCTTATCTGCAAAGCTCTTTATCTGCCCTTCAATTCTGAATGATAGCTTTGCTGGATAGAGTATTCTTGGTTGTAGGTTCTTCCTATTCATCACGTTGAATATTTCTTGCCACTCCCATCTAGCCTGCATCGTTTCTATGGAGAAATCAGCTGACAGCCATACGGGTACTCCCTTGTAGGTAATGAACTGTTTTTCTCTTGCTGCTTTTAATATTCTCTCTTTGTCTTTTGCTCTTGGTATTTTAATTATGATGTGTCTTGGTGTAGTCCTCTTTGGATTCCTTTTATTTGTGTGCTTCCTGGACTTGTAAGTCTATTTCTTTTACCAGATGTGGGAAGTTTTCAGTCATTATTTCTTTAAGTAGGTTTTCAGTATCTTGTTCTCCCTCTTTTTCTGGCACCCCCATAATTCTGATGTTGGTATGCTTGAAACTGTCCCAGAGACTCCTTACATTATCTTCACATTTTTGGATTCTTTTTTCTTCTTGCCTTTCCAGTTGAGTGTTTTCTGATTCTTTATATTTCAAATTTTTGACTTGATTCTTGTGATCCTCTAGCCTGCTGTTAGGTCTCTGAATAATATTTTTTATTTTGGTCAGTGTATGTTTAATTTTTAGTTGGTTCTTTTCCATCTCTAGTTGGTTCTTTTTCATCTCCTCTTGGGTCTTGCTAACTTTATCCAATTTTTCTAGGCTATTCTTAAAAACCTTATAAGCGTGGTTTTGAACTCTTATCCAGTCGTTTGTTTCCCTCCATTTCTTTTGTTTGTGATCTATTCCCTTGTCTCGGCATTTTCACTATGCGGGGAGAGCTTCTGTGTTGGATTCAGCCTTCTGATACCAGACTTGCAAAACTGCAAAAGCCTCTCTGTTGAGCTTGGGATGGGTGGAGTCTCAGGGCTTAAGGGAACACCTTGCCTTCCAGTCAGCCCCACCCTCCATGGCCCCTGAGTCTCATGTGACTGGATAATCTCTGGAGCAGTCCCTGTGTGTTCTGCTCTCTCGCAGTGCCTCTAGACTGCTGCCCCTCCAGCTCCCCTGCGCTCTGGGACCATATGAATTTGGGGTTTAGTGGAGTTAATAGTGGCGCAGGTGGGATGCTTTGTCTCTTTCCCTCTTGTGAAAGCCAGCGTTACAATCAGCAGTTGGTCTTCTGCACAGTGCTGTGCACGCTGCCCAACTTACTTCTGCCCTTTTTCAACTCCCCTAAGTTCCATGCACTTCTCCCTTTTCACAGTGCAAACTTCCCCCATATGAGTTTCGCTGGACCTGGGATTTAGTGTCATAGGATAAGGGGTTCAATTGGGAGTCTCCGTTTCCCTCCCGCCAGAGAAAGCCAGCCAGGTTCTCCGGCACCCGCTCTCTCCACGTGCAAGTCTCTGTATCTCAGCTTTTTGCAGCTCCTTTGGGTCTCCGTGAGCCCCTCTCTTTCCCTCTAGTTGTAGAATTTCCCCTCAGCCAGCTTTCCTGTGGTTCTGGATGATGTCCGTTATGTCTTTTAGTTGTAGTTTTGAAATTGTTGTGCAAGGCAGCAGTGTAGGTGTTTACCTATGCCGCATCTTGGTTCTCCTCTGAGATGATCATAGGTTCTCATTTCAGAATATTTCTTTTTTGATTGTTTTTTTGGTCCCTCTGCTTTTTTTCTTCTTCCCCTATTTGCTTCTACTCCAAACACTTGAAGTAGCATAAACATTAGCAAGGGCATGTACCTTGGTTGCACAATCCTCCCTAGCCTGGGCCTTAGTTGGGGTTTATGCAGGAGGTGACCAATCGATGTGTTTCTCTCACATCAATGTTTCTCTCTGTCTTTCCCTCTCTCTTCCACTGTTCCTAAAAATCAAGGGAAAAATAACCTCAGGTGAGGATTAACAATAAACCAAAACAAACAAAACATTAGCAAGTAAAAACCCCCTTAACTCATGTAGTCTCCTATGTACTGTTCCGTAATGTCCTTGATGATTATCAAACCAAATCTCACATGTAAGCATATATATATATATATATATATATATATATATATATATATACACATATGCACATATATACACACATAAATCGTTTTCATTGTTTGCTCTACAACAGTGAGACTATATACTATATACATATTTTTGGGAGAGGGGCATCTTACCTTTCTCACTGCTTTTGGAAATCCTTCCAGCTTAGCAGATATAAACAATAATGTTGTTTTCATGGATTATTCGCTGAATTATCTAAAGAATATTGTGTTCTATAGATTAATATAATGTTTTTCTTTGTGTATACATTTTTGTCAACTTGGATGCTGCAATAAACATCTGGGCTCACATATTTTTATTTACTGATAGTTATATTGCTGTGGGCCATATACTCAGGGGAGAGATTGCTTGGTCAAAAGGTTTATGTATTTTTAATCTTAATAAATGTTGCCAGATTGCTTTCCAGAGGAGCTGGATCCATTTACATTTCCACCAGCAATGCAGAAAAGACTTTTTCACCTATCCTCACTGACAGTATGACCACTATTTAAAATTATTGCCAGTCTGATAGGTTTAAGATGGTTTATTGTTAACAGTTTCCATTTCCCCATTAGTGAATTTAAAAAATATATTTGCTGGCCTTTTGCAGCTGTTCATCTGTGAATTGCCTATTTATATCTGTTGCTCATTTTTCTCTTAGGCTGTTGTCTGTTTCTTGTCAATTTTTAAAGCTTTCTTCAGATAATTATAGCTTTTAAACCCTTACCTGTCATTTGTAATATAAACATGGTTTTAAAATCTATTATTTGCTTATTGCCTTTATTTATAGTATCTACTACAAAGTAGTTCTTTATTAGCTTCTGTCCAGTCTTCCCTAGAAGTTCTAATAAAACATTGAAATAATAGTTATATAAAATACTTTATCTGGCCGAGACTGGTTTTGCTCAGTGGATAGAGCGTAGGTCTGCAGACTGAAAGGTCCCAGGTTCAATTCCGGTCGGGGGCATGTATCTTGCTTGCAGGCACATCTCCAGTGTGGGGTGTGCAGGAGGCAGTTGATCAATGTTTCTCTCTCATCGATGTTTCTGACTTTCTATCCCTCTCCCTTCCTCTCTGTGAAAGATCAATAAAATATATTCAAAAAAAAAACTTTATCTGTCTTTTGTATATGACATGAGATAGGATTATTATATTAATTTTTTAAGGATAAATATTCAGTTTGGGGAGTAAGTTTGTGAATATTTTTTCTCCTCCAAATTAAGTTATACCCTGGTCAAAGATTAATAAGATTAAGATTCATAAATTGTCCAGCTGGCATGGCTCAGTGGTTGAGCATCGACCTATGAATCAGGAGTTCAAGAGTCTATTCCTGGTCAGGGCGCATACCCAGGTTTCGAGTTTGATCCCCAGTAAGGGGTGAGCAGGAGGCAGCCAATCAAGGATTGTATCTTATTATTGAGGTTTCTATCTCTCTCTCCCTCTCTCCCTTCCTCTCTGAAATCCATAAAACAATAAATGAATAAATAAATAAATATAATTTAAAAAGATTCATAAATTACATAGGTTCTATGCCTATCTTACTCAACTCAGTTTATATTGTTAGTTTAAAAGGAATGTTTACTCTTTTTTTTTTTTCTGAAAGTACATGTTACTAGAATAGAGAAAATCAATTGCTTTCCTGGTATCTAGCCGTTCCATAAATTCTTTTATCAATGCTCATAGTTTTTCTCTTTTTAAGTTCTCTAGGACTTAATAGATACAAAATCATATAATCAATAAAATAGTTAGTTTTATCTCTTCATTTTTAATACTTATCCCAAATACTTAATTTCTTATCTCATTGTTTTCACTAGACTTTCCAAACTAATATTGAATATAGTGATACCAAGATCTCTGCTTAATTACTGAGTTTTATTGGTTTATTTTTATTTTGACATTGGGAACACTTCTGACTTTTAGTTTTAGTAAATATTTAAATGGTTACCTTTTCCTATCGCACTTAAAGATTTTTATTGAGATTGGCTGGTAATATTGTCAAATGTCATTTCAACATCTATTAATATGCTCATATGAGTTGTTTCCCCTCAACTTGCTGAAACACTAAATTATGATGATAAATTTTCTAATTCAAACCTCTCTTTGCACATCTAGAATAAGCCCTACTTCGTTCAGGACTTTTGTTGATATGTAGTTGGATTCTATTTGTTAATATTTTAGTTAGAATTCTTGCATTGACATTCCTGAGTGAGATTGATCTATTTTAATAATATTTGATATTTAATTTATGGTTGCTTTATATAAAATTGGGAAATTTTCCAATAGTATATATTATATTCTTTAAAGGTCTGCTAGACTTCAGCTATGAAAAAATCTGATGTATCTTACTTGCCTTGTGTTTAGTTTCACTACTCATTCACTCATCCCTTCCCCTTCCCTCCTCCCTCCCCCCCACCCCCCCAGCATATTTTGCTTGTTGGTACCAACTGTTGCTGGTCCCTCAGGAGACAATAGTTACTTAAGAGTTGATCGTAAACAGAGTTGGTGTGTATTAAGGTGATAACCCCTTTCATCTCAGTGTCCAAGCTTCATTCTTTTTAAATATATAGTTTTATTGATTTCAGAGTGGAAAGGGAAGGGAGAGAGAGAGAGAAACATCATTGAGGAGAGAGAATCATTGATTGGCTGCCTCCTGCATGCACTCCACTGGGAATTGAGCCTACAACCTGGCCATGTGCCCCTGACTGGAATGGAATGAGGGACCCTTCAGCCCTCAAGCTGATGCTCTATCCACTGAGCCAAACCAGCTAGAACCAAATTTTATTCTTTAAATTTAAATCTGTGAATATTGTCTAGAGGCTCTGTTTATAGATTCTCACATTTCTGTACTATAACAAGCTTCAGAATTATTTCTTATTTTTTACCTTCATATATTTGATCCATCCCTAAAGGGACAGAGAAACTGAATCAGTTGATTGTCCTCCTGAAATAAGAAGCTTTTTCCTTTATTTCTCAGTAAGTAGGAAAGAAATTATTTGTTATTTATAATACCTAATCAAGAGGCATGGTTACCTGACATTCACTCTTAGTTTGACCCTTTATCACTGAAATCTCTGAAAAAATTTAATTCCAAGCACTTCTGCTTTTCGAATGCCACTTTGCTTCTATATCTCTTCTCTCTCTCTTCTATTACAAGGTCATTTACATGAAAATGGTATCTTAAGATAGCTTATCAATATGTTATGATTATTTTCACCTGCAGCAGAAACTACTCTCGCTTCTTTGATTGTTGCCATGGAGACAATTATGCTATCAAAGAAAAGAAATAAGATTTCAGCTAGGGTAGAAATTAAGGTTGAACAGATAATGTAGAAGAAATTAAAAGATGCCTACTATTTGTTCCCAAAGGAAAACAAGATATAAATTAGTAATTAGTCGTTTTGTTTTAAGACTATCTATAAGCCTTTGTGTGAGTTTTGCCCAAACAATAAAGCTAAAAATAGTGTCATGCTGTTTTTAAATTTATCAGCTGCATTGAGTTATACACAATTACTCTAACCTGAATATACCCATGTTTTAACAAGCTAACCCATAACTTAGACTATGATTCTTCCAGCAAGGTGGGGACAATTTCATGTGCTCATAAAATTTGAAAAAAAAAAAAATCTTGAAAGATGAAGGGTAGCTTTATCAGCCATTTATCACAGGAGCCACTGAATTATATACAAATTTTCTTGGAGTCTCCATTTTGGATACTCTTTTCTAGTTTTCTAATAAAACCTATTCATGGTTATGTTTCTATTATCATCCAAACTAGAAATAATTTTCAAATAAGTATTGGATGTTGCAGAAAAGTAAATTTATACTTTAAATTGTAAAGTAAGTCCTGAGGATCAACCACTGAGCCATACCAGCTGGGTGACTACAAAAGTTCTTTTATTTATTTATTTATTTATTTATTTATTTATTTATTTATTTGATGTTGTGAATTCTCACCTGAGGATATTTTTCCATTGATTTATAGAGAGAATGAAAGGGAGGGAGGAGAGAAACATTGATGTGAGAGAGACACATCAATTGGTTGCCTCCCACACAGGCCCCAACCAAGGGGATCGAGTCTGCAATCAAAGTATGTGCCCTTAACCAGATTGGCACTCAGGACCCTTCAGTTTGCAGGCTGACGCTCTATCCACTGAGCCAAACTGGCTAATGCCAAACTGGAAATAAATCATTTTCAGATAAGCATTGGGTATTGCAGAGAAGTAAATTGGTACTTTAAATTGTGAAGTATGTCCTGACTGGGGATCAACCACTGAGCAACACCGGCCAGACTACTTCAAGATATTTTAGAAATTATTGTCAGAAACCACACACAATTCTATTTACTGGACTGGTCTGGAACTTTTCTCTTTAAGTTCTCTTTCCACAAGTGCTTTTCTGTTTTTAGGCTATAAATAGTTTAGTACTTGGATGATTGCCATCACATACAATTTGCTTTCTAATAATTTTTTATTTATACTCTGGAGAGCTCATCTACTCTAAGGTCCCTGAGATTTTAGTGTTTTGGACAGAGAAAGAATGAATGAAGGCTCTTTCTCTCCTTGTCTGCTGCCTCCGAGGAAGACTGATTTTTCTGCAGCATGTTGCCATTAACTAGGGACTGAGCAATCCGGCTGAGTCACTTCGCACATTATGGAATGCCATTTTTGGGGTAAATCATGGTGTAATAGAAGGAGTTCTGAGTTGAGTGTTTAATAAGTCCAGTTCCTCTGCTAAGCACTTTACAGTAGATGACAGTAACATGATGCTTTTGAGTCATACAGTCTGGGCTTGAATCTCCCCTTCTCACTTCCTATGACTGTCATGGAATGTTGGGCAACCTAATTAACCCAGCTCTGCCTCTCTCTCTTCTCTGGTAGAAAAACAGCGCTCTTTCCGCCTTACCGGCTTGTGGCAAGGCACATAAGCACTGCTCCGTAATATTTGCAATTACCTTTACTTCTTAAAATAAACCTATAAAGAAAGTACGATTATTACTTACAGATGACAAAGCAGATGGTTAGGTTATAGAGCTGGTCCAGGTTTCTATGGAAAGATTGGAATATGAACCTAGGGCTGTTAGACTTTGAAGACATTGTACTTTCTTATTCTACCAGATGTGGCTCTGCTTCTAGGCAGAATGTGATATTGGGAGAGACAGTTAACCCTCCCGGGGCCTCCATTTACACAACTGTCTGACGAATGGGGATCCTGGGCTTAATATAAAACAAGATCAACCAATTTAGTGGAAGTCTCTGCCCGTGGAGTCACTGTCACTAGAAGTGAACCGGCATGAGGATAGGAAGCCATTTGGTGTTTTAGACACAGCGTGATTATTGCTCGCTGTGAGATCTTGGGCAAATCAGTGTTCTTGTGTCTAATTGGGATTCAGCCAGCTATCCATTTTCAGTGGCCGCCAGCACTGTATCAGGTAAGAATAATATCCACAGGTATGTCAAGCCCTGAAGGCTGTTGGAGGATCAAATAAAACATTTGATATGAAACTGCAGATTGCACAGATTGGCCACAGTCTGTGGACAAGAGGGGACTGTCCTCTGGGTGGACAGCTCTGCCATCCTCCTGACTCAGACTGGCCAAGCAATCAGGACCTTTGATTTCATGAAGACCTTTGTCTTCATTTTTTAATTAATTAATTAATTAATTAATTAATGTTTTTAATTGATTTGAGAGAGACAGGAAAGAAGGGGAGAGAGAAACATTGATTATGAAAGAAACATCAATTGGCTGCCCCCCCTACACCCGACTGGGAATCTAATCTGCAACCCGGGTATGTGTCCTCTCTGGGAATCCAACTGGGGACCTTTCGGTGCCTGGGAGGAAGCTCACCCAACTGGGTGACACTGGCCAGGGCTTGTCTTCTTTTTATATTTTTGCATTTGTATGTCGCACACCTTCCTTCCTCGTCTATCATCTCATTTCTTGCTGAACTAAGAAAACTATTAGATGTTCAGCATCAGCAGTCAATGTTCCAGGAACCAAATATTCAAAGGATTATGCCACATTCCATTTTGCTATCTTGTTCCATTTTTGGAGCTTAATGTAAGTGGCTCTGCCACTTCTTAGGGATTTACTTCGAGTAAGTCATTTTCCTCACTAAACCTCAGTTTTCTTATCTGTAAACTGAAAAGAATAAAAAAAAAAGCCCACTTCCGAAAGTTAAATATGATAGTATAATTCAATAGGAGAGTATATGCACATATAAAGAGCTTAACAGAGTGTCTGGCTCATGCTATGTGCTAACTGATAGTTAGCTGGTGAAAAGAGCTCGGAGACCATGAAATGAAATGAAAATTAAATGTATAATTTTATTTATAACTCTGATCCAAGATGATAGGAAAGACCAACTTTTTTCTTCCTTGCCTAAAATGGGATTTGGATGTTTTCTGTGGTTCATGGGATTTCTATGTACCATTAAAACTGACATAAAGAAATGACACCTAGTCAGATTTTCATATTATTTTGCTGAAAATGTTGAGTTGTAAGCAGATACTTCCACTCAAAACTGTGTGCTGAATTCGTTAATTTACATGTGCCGTTGATGATTTTCAGATAAATTGAGGAGTTCACAAGTCTATTCGGAGACATGTCACCTAATCAGTAAAGGGCACAGTCTGTTAAACATGTTTTTGTCTACAATATCAGGTTTGAGGCTTTTCAAGAGCATATACTAAGAGAATGGTCTTATTTTCCGTGGGAGTTCACAGCTTCACAAAAAATATTTATGAAGACATTCATAGGACATAAAGAACAAGGAATAAGTACTGAAGAAAGCATTTAATTACATTGTGGGCATGGCTGATCCAAAAAAGGGTGTTATATTGGAGATGCTGGTTCAGAGACAATGGGCAGGAAAACAAACTTGAGAAGGTTCCTATAGGAGCTATAGTTTCATAAGATGGGTCAGGGATAGAGTCAAAAGAGCCTGATCATTTTTTTTTAATCTATTTTATTGATTTTTTTTTTTTACAGAGAGGAAGGGAGAGAGATAGAAAATCAGAAACATCGATGAGAGAGAGACATCGATCAGCCGCCTCCTGCACACCCCACAGTGGAGATGTGCCCGCAAGCAAGGTACATGCCCCCGACCGGAATCGAACCTGGGACCTTTCAGTCCGCAAGCCAACGCTCTATCCACTGAGCCAAACCGGTCTTGGCCCTGATCATTTTTTGAGCACAAAGAAGAGCACATTCTCATCCAAAATATAACTATGAGAAAGGACATCAGCAGAAATAGAATAGGTAGACCAAGGGAGCTAGTTTGCCTAAAAATAATCACAGAAGAGTAGAGAGTACAAACGCATTATGTTTACATTAAACTTTAAAGTACCTTTTTAAAAATTCTTTATTATTGAAAGTATTACATGTGTTCCCCTGCCACTGCATTTCCCCTTCTGTCCTCTCCCCACCCTTCCCCTTGCCTCAGGCCTTCACCACATTACTGTCTGTGTCTGTCAATGACACTGCTGCTTGACAATTGCCCCAGATGTTAAACTTAGAGTCACCTTTTACTTATTTTCTTTTATCCAATCCTCTTGGGTTGGTTTTACTCTATTCTCTCATGAACTCACGACTGGTCGTACCATTTCCTATTTGGACTCATTTTCAGAAAAATTATTTCCCAAAATATATACCAATGGACAAAATACACTTATCTTTCCATTACAGGCTTTCTCCTTTAATCTAATCTCTTACTATATCCTATATAATAAAGAAATAATATGCAAATTGACTGTCATGCCCTCCCATAAGATGGCCACCCCCATGTGTTCAAAAGATGGCTGTCACAAGATCACTGGCAGGGGAGGGCAGTTGTGGGTGACTGGGCCTGCAGGGGAATGCAATTGGGGATGAAGAGGCCAGCAGGGGAGGACAGTTTGGGGCAACCAGGCTGACAGGGGAGGGTAGTTGGGGGTGACCAAGCTAGCAGGGGAGGACAGTTGGGAGAGACCAGACCTTCAGGGGAGGGTAGTTGTGGGGGGGACCAGGCCTGCAGGGGAGGGCAGTTAGGAGCAGACTAGACCTGCAGGGGAGAGCAGTTAGGGCCAGCAGGGGAGGGCAATTGGGGGCAATCAGGCTTGCAGGGGAGGGCAATTGGGGGCAATCGGGCTGGCAGGAGAGCAGTTAGGTGTTGATCAGTCTGGCAGGGAAGTGGTTAGGGGGTGATCAGGCTGGCAGGCAAAAGTGGTTAGGGGCAATCAGTCAGGCAGAAAGGCGAGAGGTTGGGAGCCAACAGTCCTGGATTGTGAGTGGGATGTCTGACTGCTGGTTTAGGCCCGATTCTGAGTAGGGAAAAAGGTTGACTACATATTAATACATTTTATAGATAATATAAATATTATTCTATGATTTGTAAAACTCATTAGCTCTGAGAATTCCTACAGTGCAAAAGACTATCAATCCACCTACTTTATTTGAACAAAACACCTGTTGCTATACTAAAAGATACTTTGGAAAGAACGGTATAATTAAAAGTACATGATATTTTTTTAGTTGTCAGACCACTTTTCTGAGTCTCACTTTTTAAATTTATAAAGTGAGAATAGTAATATTTATTTTATAAGGTTGAATACTAGAAGTCATGGTTGTTTGGCAAAGTAATCAATTAGTTGACTCAATTAATTGATTAATCCATAGTACCAAGAAAGAGTAGGGCTACAAAAGGATACAATTTGATGGGAAGATATGAAATTGAGCCATAATCGGGGATCCTGGTTAGCCATTGATGTGTTTTATAACTAGGTACCCAGGAGTTAACTAGTGTGTGTTTGTGTGTGTGTGTGTGCATGTGTGTTGATGGTGAGATGGCATGGATTTCTTAACAGATGAACAGAGTTAAAGACAAATTGGGGATTAGCTAAACCTATGGGCACCAAACTCATTAGTCAACAGAGCCAAATATTGAAATTGCTTTTGAGAGCCAAATTTTTAAAACTTAAACTTCTTCTAATGCCACTTCTTCAGAATAGACTCCACAGGCCATGGTATTTTGTGGAAGAGCCACACTCAAGGGGCCAAAGAGCCACATGTGGCTCGAGAGCCGCAGTTTGCCGACCACTGAATGATGCAGTAACTACCACCAATAAGATAAACCTTTGTGGTCTTATATAAAACTCAGTAATGGCCTGGTGGAGTAATTTGTCTGGGTCTTTGTACCATTAATTATGTCCTTGTAGAAGCTGCTGGAGGGACCTAATCTCTTTTCTGAAAGTGACAATTTTCCTTTGCAAAGTAAAATTCAAAGAGCACTGTAATCTTGCTTTGTTGCTGTTCATCAAAGGATGACCTTGTGAGTAATACATGAGAAAATAATTTTTAAGAATTATAAATATCTTGGGTTTTTCCTAAATGCATATGAAATAGCTTAAAATATACATGTAATCTTTGCTTAATTTAGATAGCACCTGAAATTCTGCCCTTGAATTGTTATCTGAAAGTCTTTTCCTACAATCTATATGTAGTTTGGCTTTGAATGACTTTTTTTAAAATAAAAAATGCCCTTGAATCCTATTAACCAATGTCACCCCTATAAAAGTAATTTTTAAAGAGGCCCCTGCATAG
The DNA here is from genome assembly GCA_004026805.1 of Lasiurus borealis. Taxonomy (NCBI): domain Eukaryota; kingdom Metazoa; phylum Chordata; class Mammalia; order Chiroptera; family Vespertilionidae; genus Lasiurus; species Lasiurus borealis. Next base: position 2,647 of record PVJN01022677.1, on the reverse strand, counting down.
TTATCCAAAATGTTGTGTGTGTTCCCAGTAGGTTTTCCTGGGCTCTCACCTATACATAAAAATTTCCATTCTGTTGTTCCTAGTTTTGCCACACTAACAAATGCATGACTTCTACAAGTGTTGATGCGTTTCATGAATATGTCCCTTGATGCTAATAACAGTGCAGTCGATTTGTAGTAATTACCTCATTGAAGGACTCACTATTGGCAAGACACAAACATCCATTATATTGTAAAAAGAGCTCCAAAATGTAACACATAGAATTCTATAGCTTTCTGTGTGATGGATTACACATATCAATAATTCAAGAAGTCATGGAAAATTGTAGTATAGCAATAACTGGTTACAAAAGAGGAATGACTAACAAACATTTACATGTTACGTTATACTCAGAGCTGTACATTCTAGGTCATACCCAGAGAAATAGAGCCTAATGGAATTGTCCCCTGAGGTGAATAGAAATCTCTATTAACTAATGGATTTGATTTAGAAAATATGATTTGAGAAATATAACAGCAATATATTTTATATAGAGAAGGCCCTAGGCGAGAGAAAGAGAGAGAGAGAGAGAGAGAGAGAGAGAGAGAGAGAGAGAGAGAGAGAAACACAGAGAATCATTTAAGAAAAATTCTTAAAGGATTAAACATATATATACACACACACATATATATTATACACACACACACACACACACACACACACACACATATATTTTCCAGGTGTTTTAGATATGGTTGGGAACTATATTGGACCAAGGTCAAATCTGATCTTAGTATATAAAAATATGGAATGTAGGAAGACTGTTTTTTCTGATATAGAGTACTCATTCTGATGTTTGTACTTTCAACTTTGAAAGATCACAGGCAAATAACTACATACAGTAACATCAGAAGAAGCCGAGCTTAGAATAAACAGATACAAGTTATGTTGAATTAGTACCACATTTATAGGCTCAGATCAGTTTTCTTAGCCTTTTAAATCCTGTGCTCTGTTATGTCCTTTTATTTTACATGAAAATTCAAATTATATAAATAACATGACAAAAATTAGGACAAGAGTAAAGTAATATATATATCAAAAGATATATTTCTTGACTTTACCATGTGATATAAATATGAGCCTGACATTGCTTGCTTGGCAATACACGTGTTTTTTTAAGTTTAATAAATCTTTATTGTTCAGTTTATTACAATTGTTCCTCTTTTTCCCCCCCATAGCTGCCCTCCACCCAGTTCCCACCCCACCCTCTGCCCTTACCCCCCGCCACACTGTCTTTATCCCTAGGTGTACGATTTTTGTCCAGTCTCTTCCTGAACCCCCCACACTCCTTTCCTCCTGAGAATTGTCAGTCCACTCCCTTTCTATGCCTCTGATTCTATTATATTCACCAGTTTATTCTGTTTATCAGATTTTTTACTCACTTGATTTTTATATTCACTTGTTGATAGATATGTATTTGTTGTTCATAATTTTTATCTTTACCTTTTTCTTCTTCTTTCTCTTCTTACAGAATACTTTTCAGCATTTCATATAATGCTGGTTTGGTGGTGATGAACTCCTTTAGCTTTTTCTTATCTGTGAAGCTATATCTGATCTTCAGTTCTGAATGATAGCTTTGCTGGGTAGAGTAATCTTGGTTATAGGTTCTTGCTATTCATCATTTTGAATATTTCTTGCCACTCCCATCTGGCCTGCATAGTTTCTGTTGACAATTGTATGGGTGTTCCCTTTTAGGTAATTTATTTTATTTTTTCTTGTTGCTTTTAATATTCTCTGTCTTTTGCTCTTGGTATTTTAATTATGATGTGTCTTGGTGTGGTCCTCTTTGTATTTCTTTTGTTTGTGGTTCTGTGCACTTCCTGGACTTACAAGTCTATTTCTTTCACCAGGTGGGGGAAGTTTTCTGTCATTATTTCTTCAACTAGGTTTTCAGTATCTTGCTCTCTCTCTCTCTCTCTTCTTCTGGCATCCCCTTAATTCTGATATTGGTATGCTTGAAGTTGTCCCAGAGGCTCCTTACACTATCTTCAAATTTTTGGATTCTATTTTCTTTTTGCTTTTCGGTTGAGTGTTTTTTGCTTCTTTGTATTTCAGATCTTTGACTTGATTCTTGCATTCCTCTAGTCTGCTATTAGGTCTCCATATAATATTATTTATTTCAAGCAGTATATGTTTAATTTCTAATTGGTTCTTTTTCATATCCTCAAGGGTCTCGCTAAATTTATCAGCCTTTTCTAGGAAATTCTTGGAAAACCTTATAACTGTGGTTTTGAACTCTATATCAGTCATTTATTTTCCTCTATTTATTTCATTTGTAATCTGTTCCTTTGTCTCTCCTTCTCTAAGTTGGTAGAGTAACTTTGTGTGCTAGATGTCCTATAGGGCCAGTGGCTCAGCCTCCCCAGTTATCTGAGATGGCCTTGTTGTAGTTAAGTCTTTTTTTTTTGTGCTTTTTTTTTAAATTAAATCTTTATTATTCAGATTATTACATTTGTTTCTCTTTTTTCCCCTCCATAGCACCCCTCCACCCAGCTCCCACCCTCCCTCTGCCCTTAGCTCCCTCCCATTGATCTCATCCATAGGTGTATGATTTTTGTCCAGTCTCTCCCTGTACACCCTTCACCCCTTTCCCCCTAAGAATTAACAG
>PVJN01022676.1:0-33143 GCA_004026805.1 Lasiurus borealis | reverse complement strand
TAACAAGACAAAGAGACTTGCCAGTTACCCAACCCACCATTAGGTAATCCAGCAAGAATGTGCCGGGAGATAACCTAATAAGGCAAAACCACTCCTTCCTGCTATTAGACTGCTTCCTGACTCCACATCCCGTACCTGCGTAAGCAGACCCTGGCCCCTACCTGGCCTATCAGGATGGGCCAACTCAGTACCCCGGCCCCTACCTGGCCTATCAGGATAGGCCAACTCAGTAATTCAAACAGCTCTCCACCCCCCCGACCCCCAGTATAAAACGGTCATGTAACAAAGGCTCAGGGCTCTCAGCCTCTGCTCTGTTTTCAGAGTATGTTGTGAGCCCCAGCATGCTGGTGAATAAACCCTTTGTTTTTACATGAGATTGTCTCTTGGTGCTCCGTGAGTGCGGCTTGCGTTCCGGGCTTAACAGATGAAAATGAGGCATATATGACATTGTGAGCTAAGGATGATGTAAAGTGCCTTGGAAAAGGAAGGTCATTGCAGGAGGATAAGAGCGGATGTTCTGTAATTAGTAGTTTGCTTTGCCATATAGATAGGTCAAAATGCTTATCTCTGATCATCTCTTATAATGGGCAAGGCCCATAATTTAAATTCTTCTAGATAACTAGATGGGGGCAGAAGTTTCTCTTGAGGCTGTAGGGTCTCTGTTGCCTTTAGCTCAAAATAACCCACTGACCAGAGAAGCACAACTTGGGGTGACTTGTAGTGAACTCAGCATACCTCCAATCTCTCCCACCTGTTTTTGTGTCTTCTCTTGGATCTTCTTTTAAGAACTCTTGTCATTAGATAGGAAGAATCCAAGATGGCAGCATAGGTAAATGCCTACACTGCTGCCTCGCACAACAATTTCAGAACTACAACTAAAAGACAGAACAGATAGCATCCAGAACCACAGGAAAGTGGAAGTTCTACAACTAGAGGGAAAGAGAGGGGCTCACAGAAACCCAGAGGAGTTGCAAAAAGCTGAGGTACGGAGACGCACTCGCTGAGAAAGCGGGTGCCCGAGTATCTGGCTGGCTTTCTCTGGCGGGAGGGAAACGGAGACACCCAACAGCATTGATCCCCTTATCCTACGACACTAAACCCCAGATCCAGCTGAAACTCATACGGGGGGAGTTTGGACTGTGAAAAGGGAGAAGTGCACGGAAATTTAGGGGAGTCGCAAAAGATAGGAGGTCTGTTCACGGTCACGCACACACACGGCGCTGCACAGAGGACAGATTGCTGATTGTGCCGCTGGCTTTCGGGACTGGGCGGGAGACAGACCCTCCCAACTGTGCCACTTCTGAGTCCACTGGGCCCCTGTTTTGGGTGAAGCCCTGGAGATCTAGACTCGTGTGGTCCTGGTGCACAGGGGAGCTGGAAAGGCAGCGGTCTAGAGGCACTCCGGGTGCGTGCACGCACAAGGACCGCTCCAGCGATTACCCAGTCATGTGAGACTCGAGGGCCATGGAGGGAGAGGCCAACTGGAAGGCAAGGCGGTCCCTTAAGCCCTGAGACTCCACCTATCCCAAGCTCAACAGAGGCTTCTGCGGTTTTGCAAGTACAGTAGTTTCCCCAACATAGTGAAAATGCCAAGACAAGGGAAGGGAAGGGATCACAAACAAAAGAAATGGAGGGAAAAAAAAATGAGTGGATATAGAGTTCAAAACCATGCTTATAAGGTTTTTCAAGAATATGCTAGAAAAGATGGATACGTTTATCAAGTCCCAAGAAGAGATGCAAAAGGACCAACTAGAGATGCTAGAGATGATGCATCAATTTAACGAGTTGCAAGAGGAGATGAAAAAGGACCAACTAGAGACACTGACTGAAATAAAAAATATTATACAGAGTCCTAACAGCAGGCTAGAGAAAGGCAAGAATCAAGTCAACAATTTGAAATATAAAGAAACAGAAAACACTCAACTGGAAAAGCAAGAAGAGAAAAGAATCCAAAAATGTGAATATAATATAAGGAGACTCTGGGACAGCTTCAAGTGTACCAACATCAGAATTGTGGGGGTGCCAGAGGAAGAGAGAGAGCAAGATACTGAAAACCTATTTAAAGAAATAATGACTGAAAATTTCCCACATCTGGTAAAAGAAATAGACTTACAAGTCCAGGAAGCACACAGAACCCCATATAAATGGAATCCAAAGACGATCACACCAAGACACATCATAATTAAAATACCAAGAGCAAAAGACAAAGAGAGAATATTAAAAGCAGCAAGAGAAAAACAGTTTATTACCTTCAAGGGAGCACCCATACGACTGTCAGCTGATTTCTCAACAGAAACAATGCAGGCCAGACGGGAGTGGCAGGAAATATTCAACGTGATGAATAGCAAGAACCTACAACCAAGAAGAATCTATCCAGCAAAGCTAACATTAAGAACTGAAGGGCAGATAAAGAGCTTCACAGAGAAGAAAAAGCTAAAGAAGTTCATCAACTCCAAACCAGTATTATATGAAATGCTGAAGGGTACTCTTTTAGAAGAGGAAAAAGAAAAAGGTAAAAGCCAAAAAATTATGAACAACAAATACATATCTACCAACAAGTGAATCTAAAAATTAAGTGAATTAAAAATTTGATCAACAGAATAAACTGGTGAATGTGATAGAATCAGGAGCACAGAAAGGGAGTGGACTGATCATTCTCAGGGGGAAAGGGGTGAAGGGTGTACAGGGAGAGACTCGACAAAAATCATACACCTATGGATGAGATCAATGGGAGAGAGCTAAGGGCAGAGGGAGGGGTGGGAGCTGGGTGGAGGGGTGCTAAGGAGGGGAAAAAAGAGAAACAAATGTAATAATCTGAATAATAAAGATTTAATTAAAAAAAAGAACTCTTGTCATTAGATCTAGAACCCATCCATGTAATCCAAGATGAACTCATCTCAGGATCCTTAAAACCTACAAAGACCCTTTTTCTGGAAAGGAAAAATGGCGGCAGAATAGGCGGACGCGTCTGGAGCTTTGTCGCTGGACAGAGGGAGATAGAGCAGCGGAGAGTCCCACTGGGAGTGTTTGTTGGCAAGTTAAGAGTCAGTTATCCTCCAGGAGAAGGTGGGGGACTGCTGGACGGGGCTCTCGTGACCAGGTAGCCCCCCTGCCATGGGGTTTTTTGTCTGCTGGAGCCACCAGCACAAACGAAAAGACAGCACCATCTTGCAGAGGGAGGTGGATGTCTGCGGCGGTCTGAAAGCTGCAGCTGCAGCACTCACCAAACAGCCAGGGACCCAGAACACCGCTCTCCAATCGGCACAGACACGCAGAATCAGAGGAGATCCACACGGCACACGGAAAGATCAGATTTCACCTGGGATAAGTTTGTGACTTTGAATCAACGTAGGGGAGAGAACTACATAACCAGACACCTGGAGAAGAAAGACCATGGGCAGAAGAAGAAACAGCCCACATATGACACAAAGGCAGGTTTCACCAGAAAAGGAAGTAAACGAAACGGAAGCATAAATAAGCCTGCCAGAGAAAGAGTTCAGAGAAATGATCATAAGGTGGATGAAAAGAATGGAAGACAAAATTGACAATGTGAGTAAGAGCCAAGAGGAAATGAAGAAGAAGCAAGAAGAAATGCAAGAAGAAATGAAAAATGACATCACTGCTTTACAGAACTCAATAGAAAGCATCAAGAGTAGGCTAGAACAAGCAGAGGACCACATCAGTGAATTGGAAGACACGATAGGAAAAAATACACATATACAGCAGCTTCGAGAAAAAAAAATTGAAGAGCAAGAGGAGAGCCTAAGGGAACTTTGGGATAACATGAAACAAAAAGCATCTGCATAATTAGGGTTCCAGAAAGAGTGGAAACTGAGCAAGGATTAGAGAACCTGCTTGAAGAAATAATGACAGAAAATTTCCCCAATATAGGAAAGAAAAAACCCACACAAATCCAAGAAGCTCACAGAGTCCCAAGCAAAATGAAGCCCACAAAACTGACACCAAGGCACATTATAATTAAATTGGCAAACACCAATGACAAAGTAAGAATCTTAAAAGTGGCTAGAGAGAAACAGAAAGTTACCTACAAAGGGACCCCCATAAGACTAGCTACTGATTTCTCAAAAGAAACTCATCAGGCCAGAAGGGAATGGAATGAAATATACAAAGTCATGAGAAAGAAGGGTCTGAATCCAATAATACTGTACCCTGCAAAACTCTCAATCAAAATTGAAGGTGAAATCAGAAGCTTCACAGACAAAAAAGGACTAAGGGAACATATTACCACCAAATCAGCAATGCAAGAAATGATAAAGGGTATGCTGTAATAAAAAGAAATAGGAAGCAAAGAAAGAACTCTGGGGTAAAGACTAAAAATGGCGACAGAGAAGTACCTATCAATAACTTTAAATGTAAATGGATTAAATGCTCCAATCAAGAGACATGGGGTAACCAATTAGATAAGAAAACGTGATCCATATATCTGCTGTCTACAAGAAACCCACCGCAGGAAAAGAGATGCACACAGATTAAGGGTGAAGGGATGGAAGATGGTATTTCAAGCAAATGGAAATGAAAAAAAAGGTGGGATTGCAATACTTATATCTGACAAATTGGATCTCAAAGTGAAGGACATAACAAGAGATAAAGAAGGCCACTTCATAATAAATACTAAAGGGAACAATCCAACAAGAAGAAATAACTCTGGCTGAGACTGGTTTGGCTCAGTGGATAGAGCGTTGGCCTGCAGACTGAAAGGTCCCAGGTTCCATTCCAGTCGGGGGCATGTACCTTGCTTGTGGGCACATCCCCAGTATGGGGCATAAAGGAGGCGGCTGATCAATGTGTCTCTCTCATCGATGTTTCTGACTTTCTATCCCTCTCCCTTCCTCTCTGTAGAAAATCAATAAAATATATTTAAAAAATAAAGAAATAACTCTGGTAAACATATACGCACCCAATATAGGAGCACCTAAATACATAAAAAAACTCCTAGAGGATATTAAGGGAGATACTGACAGCAATACAATCATAGTAGGAGACTTTAATACCCCACTGTCACCACTGGAAAAATCCTCTAAACAAAAAATCAGGAAAGAAACATCTATCCTAAATGACTCACTAGACCAGATGGAATTAATTGACATCTTCAGAACATTTCACCCCAAAGCCACAGAATACACATTCCTCTCCAGTACACCTGCGTCATTTTCAAAGATAGATCATATATATGTTGGGTCATAAGAAAAGTCTCTTCAAATTCAAGAAGATAGAAATCATATGAAGAATTTTCTCACACCACAGTGGCATAAAACTGGAAATCAACTATAATAAAAACAATAGAAAGAAATCAAACACATGGTGACTAAACAGCATGCTACTAAACAATGAATGGGTAAACAAAGAGATCAAGGAAGAAATAAAGAACATCATGACAACAAATGACAATGACAACACAACAATACAAAATTTATGGGACACAGTAAAAGCAATCTTGAGAGGGAAGTTCATAGCTCTACAAGCCAACTGCAAAAAAAAACAAAACAAAACAGGAATCAATGGTAATAAATTACCTAACCCTACAACTCAAAGAGCTAGAAAGAGAGCAACAAGAAAAGCCCAGTGTACTCAGAAGGAAGGAATTAGTGAAGATCAGAGCGGAGATAAACAACATGGAGACCAAAGAAACAATTCAAAATATCAACAAAACCAAGAGCCGGTTTTTTGAAAGGATAAACAAGATTGATGGACCTCTAGCCAGGCTCACCAAGAAGCAAAGAGAGAAGACCCAAATAAACAAAATCAGAAATGAAAGAGGAAAAATAACAACATACCCTGCCAAAATACAAAGGATTGTTAAAAAATACTATGAACAACTTTATTACAACAAATTGGACAACCTGCAAGAAATGGACATATTCCTAGAAAAATATAACCTTCCAAAACTCAATGAGGAGGAATCTAAACATCACAATAGTCCAATAACTATGGAAGAAATTGAAGCAGTCATCAAAAAAGCTTCCAGCAAATAAAAGCCTGGGACCAGATGGCTACACAGGAGAGTTTTACCAAACATTCAAGGAAGAATTAAAACCTATCCTACTCAGACTTTTCAAAAACATTCAAGAAGAAGGAACACTGCCAAACACGTTCTATGAAGCCAGCATCACCCTAATACCAAAACCAGATAAAGACAACACAATGAAAGAGAATTATAGGCCAATATCTCTCATGAACATAGATGCCAAAATCCTCAACAAAATTCTAGCAAATCGGATCCAGCAGTACATCAGAAAGATCATACATCATGACCAAGTAGGATTCATCCCAGGAATGCAAGGATGGTACAATATCCGCAAATCAATAAACGTGATACATCACATAAACAAATTGAGAGATAAAAATCACATAGTCATATCAATTGATGTAAAAAAAAGCATTTGGCAAAATCCAACACCCTTTTTTGATAAAATCTCTCAGCAGCCCTAACCGGTGTGGCTCCGTGGATAGAGCATTGGTCAGGTTTGATTCCGGTCAAGGGCATGTACCTTGGTTGCAGGCACATCCCCAGTAGGGGGCGTGCAGGAGGCAGCTGATCGATGTTTCTCTTCCATCGATGTTTCTAACTCTCTATCCTCTTCCTTCATCTCTGTAACAAATCAATAAAATATATTTTAAAAAAAAGCTCTCAGCAAAGTATGAATAGAAGGATCATACCTCAACATCATAAAAGCCACATATGATAAACCCACAGCTAACATCATATTCAATAGGCAAAAATTAAAACCATTTCCCCTAAGAACAGGAACAAGACAGGGATGCCCACTCTCACCACTCCTGTTCAACATAGTACTGGAAGTATTAGCCATTGCAATTAAGAAGAAATAAAAGGGATCCAAATTGGAAAAGAAGAAGTAAAGATGTCCTTATTTGCAGATGACAAGATACTGTACATAAAAAACCCAAAGGACTCCATCCCAAAACTAATTGACTATATAAGTGAATTTGGCAATGTAGCAGGATACAAAATTAATGCCAAGAAATTTGTGGCATTTCTATACACTACTAGTGAAATTACAGAAAGAGAGACTAAAAAAGCAATCCCATTTACCATCGCACCAAAAAAATTAAGATACCTAGAAATAAACCTAACTAAAGAGGTAAAAGACCTATATGTAGAAAACTACAGGACATTGAAAAAAGAGATAGAGAAAGATGTTAACAGATGGAAGAGCATACCATGCTCATGGATTGGGAGAATCAACATCATTAAAATGTCCATACTACCCAAAGCAATCTATAGATTCAATGCACTACCCATTAAAATACCAATGACATATTTCACAGACCTAGAAAGAATTCTTCATAGATTCATCTGGAACAAAAAAAGACCACAAATAGCCATAGCAATTCTGACAAAGAAGAATAAAGTAGGTGGGATCTCAATACCAGATTTCAAGCTATACTACAAACCAACTGTTCTCAAAACAGCCTGGTACTGGCACAAGAACAGACATATAGACCAATGGAATAGAATAGAGAACCCAGATATCCACCCAAACCACTATGCTCAACTAATATTTGACAAAGGAGGCATGAACATACAATGGATCCAAGATAGCCTCTTCAATAAACAGTGTTGGGAAAATTGGACAGATGGATGCAAAAAAAAATGAAACTGAACCACCAACTTACACCAAATACAAAAATAAACTCTAAATGGATACAGGACTTAAACAATAGAAGGGAAACCATAAAAATACTAGAGGAATCCACAGGCAGCACATTCTCAGACATATGCCGAAAGAACTTCTTCACTGATACTGCTCCAAAGGCAATGGAAGCTAAAGAAAAAATAAACAAATGGGACTACATCAAAATAAAAAGCTTTTGCACAGCAAAAGAAACCATGAACAAAACAATAAGAAATACCACTGTGTGGAAGAACATATTTGCAAATGTTATCACTGATAAAGGTTTAATCTCCAACATCTTCAGCCAACTTCTACATCTTAATAAAAGGAAGATAAATGATCCAATAAAAAAAAATGGGCAACAGTCCTAAATAGAACCTTTTCAAAAGACGACAGAAGGAAGGCCAAGAGACACATGAAAACATGTTCAAAGTCACTAATTATCCGAGAGATGCAAATCAAAACGACAATGCGATACCATCTCACACCTGTCAGAATGGCAATCATCAACAAATCAACAAACAACAAGTGTTGGCGAGGATGCGGAGAAAAAGGAACCCTTGTGCACTGTTAGTGGGAATGCAGACTGGTGCAGCCACTATAGAGAACAGTATGGAGTTTCCTCAAAAAACTAAAAATGGATCTCCCATTTGACCCTGTAATCCCACTCTTAGGAATTTATCCTAAGAAATCACAAACACCAATCAGAAAGGATTTATGCACCTCTATGTTCATAGCAGCACAATTTACAATAGCTACAATTTGGAAACAGCCTAGGTGCCTGTCAGCAGATGAGTGGATCATAAAACTGTGGTACATCTACACGATGGAATTCTATACTGCCATTAAAAAGAAGGAATTCTTACCATTTGCAGCAACCTGGATGGAACTGGAGAGCCTTATGCTTAGTGAAATAAGCCAGGCAATGAAGGAGAAGCATCACATGATCTCACTCATTTGTGGATAATAAAGAACATTATAAACTGATGAACAAAAGGATAGATACAGAGGCAGTAAAGCATCAAACAGACTATGAAATTACAGCAGGATGATTAAGGTTAGGTGGGGTAGATAAGAGATCAATCAAAGGACTTATATGCATGCATATAAGCATACCAATGAACGTAGACACTGGGGGGTTGGGGTATGCCTGGGAGGGAGGCAGGGCAATGGGAAGATATGTATAAAAAATTAATAAAATAAAAAAGACCCTTTTTCTAAATCAGATCACATTCACAAGTTCCCCGGGATTAGGACATAGGCATGTATTTTGGGGGACCACCATTCAATCCACTACACTCACATGTATTTTAAATGTACGACTATGTTCAAAACTAAACTTGATCTTCTCCCAATCATCCCTTGTCACAATCTGCTCCTCCTACAGTGCTTTCTCAGCAAATATCTCTATTAACTATTCCATTTCCACTGTCCTATCTTATTTTACCATCTTCTCATAAAAATATTCTATGTTGTCTACCTGCTTCCAACTTTGTTCCTATTCCAAATCACCCTTCATAGTTCCAAGCCTGAGAGAGCCTGCTAATACCTTATCTTGTTTTGTGTTACAGAAGCTTACAAAACACCACATTGCAGAGGCTTACAAAACACCACACCCCATTTCCAATACTCTGGAGCCACCTACTTTTCCAGAGTGGCTGCTTAGCACTACCTGCCTCACACTTCTCTCAAATCCTCAGACCTGCCATTATTAATATAAAACTCTCAGGTCATCATTTATGCTAATCTCTCTAAGAGAAACACTCTATTCTCCACCCCCACTCCAAATCATTTCCTACTTATTCTTAAAATGTCTCCAAGAAGCTTTCCCTGACCTGTTAAACAATAATAACAACAGTAGGTATCTTGCATATTGATTAACATCCATGTTGTCATTTATTACTGTCGTTGTTAATTGTCATTCTCTTTAAATAAATTGTAATATGAGGCAAGCAGGAACCATGCATTTTGCTCCTTGATGTGAACTCAGCATTCAGCTCATTCCCCAGCATGTAGTAAAGCATAACAAATGCATGTAATTAATTAATTAGTGATTAAAGGGGACCAGCTGAGATACGGGTTCAGGGTGGGATGTTTCCTCTGGAACTCAATTAGTTCACTCAGCATCAACAGAAAAAAATCCTATCCACCATATTGCTTTTCCACAGTAAATCTTGAATGAAACAACTGATCATTTCTTATCTAAAGACCATAACCTGGGGATCTTAAAACACTCATTTGCTCAAAATTTCATAAACCCAAATAAGCAAAGCTGACATTGAATTTTCAAGCACACAACTTTTTTTTTTACCATTAAAAAAAGAGATCTATATTTCCAAACTGCAACTCCCACATGGAATGTTAAAGCTAGAAGGGTTTAGAGGATCAAAGCCACCACCCTCTTTTTCCAAGTAATGAAGTCAGTTGAGATGATGACACGATGTTTTTTAATGATAGTGCCTGTACACAGCCTCTTACCCATCATTACAGTGGCTTCCCAGTCTGCCTGGCTGCTTCTCATTTGAGGATGGGAAGGCAGGGAAGGGGGGGAGAACAATAACAACACACACTGCCCACCACAGAATTATGCTGCAAACCATGTAATTGTTGGGGATCATTAGAGACTTTCTCATCCTATACAACAAAAGGGCAATATGCTAAGTGTCCAACCAGGGGGCAGACGCTCCGACTGGTAGATTATCTTGCTGCTGGGGTCTGGCCAATAGGGACTAGGTGAGAGGGCTGGACACACCCTGAAGCCCTCCCACAGTTCCTTCCCAGCCAGCCCTCATTGGCCCCTATTGGGACCGGGCACGACAGCCCCTATCCGGCTATTAGGAAAGAAAACTAGTATTTATCAAGCCTCTGCTACATGCCTATAACTCTGATAGGAACATTCTATGTACTATTTCACTTAATCTATACAAGAGTCCTGTGATTAAATATTATTATTCCCATATTAGAGACGAGGAACCAAGAACAGAAGTTCAGGAATATAATAACTTTCCAAAGTTATTTAAATGTAATATACATTTAAAGAGCATAATCTCTATTAGAATCCAATTCAATCTCAAAGTAAAAATCACTTCCTTTATTCTGACCTAAAAGTGTGTTTTTTTAAATTTTCACAGTTGCCTGGTTGGTGTTCCTCAATAGTTAAGCATAGACCCATGAACCAAGAGGTCACCAGTTCAATTCCTAGATCAGGGCACATGCCTGGGTTATGGGCTTGATCCCCAGTGTGGAGTGTGCAGGAGGCAGCCAATCAATGATTCTTTCTCATTGATGTTTCTATTTATCTCTCTCTCTCCCTTCCTCCCTCCTTAAAAATATCAATACAAACTTTATTTTAAAATATCCACAGCTGCAATTGGGCCTGAGGTTTCCTTTCACTGCACCACTCATTGGCCCCGATATTCTAGGGCTTTTTTCCACAGTATTTTTATTTTTATTTTCTACTTGGGAATGGGGACTTCAACAGTTGTTAAGTACACTAAAATTTGGAATTGATAAATTAAAATCATACATCACTAAAGTTTGCAGACCACTCCAATTCAATATTCTACTAAAGTTGATCTATTACAGCAAATCCCTTCATGCACACCCACACAAAAATAGTGGAAATGCCCACATTTATATCATCAGAATAGCTTTCTTTCTTTTTTCTTTCCTTTTCAATTTCACATGGCTATAGTTCCAGTTGCTGTTTTCACTTTTCATTTGTAAATTATCACCATCTGATATTGGCAGCAGTGGTTAGAGCATTGGCTCTGGAGCAGGTGACTTTGGCTGTGGCCCTGGGCCCCCTGCTCAGCCTCAGGTTACTTGTGGGGTTGTTCCTCACAGAATTAAAGGAGAGATGTTGTCACAAATTTAGAATAGAGGTTGGAACAGTAGCTTCTTAATAAATTTTCATTATTCTTATTGTTTCAAGTTAGTTTTGTAAGATTATTTGGTTATGTCTATAGTGGGTGATAATGTATATTTGTGTAAGTTGTTTTTATCTTTAATTATTCACTAATGAACTTAAGAACTACATTGTTTAATCATTTGTTACACCACACTCAAACTAGACAATTTTATAACCCCTCAAAATTTGCTTGTTCATTGATAGATCATTACTGTGGTCTGCAAATTGTCCTATTTAATAATTTATAACATTACCAAATGGAATGTAATTAAGCTGTTGTCATTTTTATTTTTTAGAGAATTGCATTATAAAAATTAAAAGTATGAACACATATCCTCATAAATATAAAAAAGACATTCACATTTTGCCAACAGGTGTTTTGTTTTTGTTTATTTTTTAGAAAGAACGAGTAAGGGAGAATGCGAGAGAGAAACATCAATTGGTTGCCTCCTGTATGAACCCAACCAGGGATGGAATCCACAACCTTGGTATATGCTCTGACCAGGAATCAAACTCATGATCCTTTGGTGCATGGAAGGACATTCTAACAACCGAGCCCCACTGGCCCAAGCACTAACAGAGTTTTATTTGGTTCTTTCCTGGTTCTTTTTTTTAAAGATTTTTTTTTAATTGATGTTGAGAGAGAGAAAGGAAGGAAAGGAAGATGCAAAGAGAGAAAAACATCGATGTGAGAGTAAAGAAACATTGATTAGCTGTCTCCTGCTCATCCCCTACTGGGGCTCAAGCCAGCAACCAAGGCATATGCCCTGACAGAGAATTGAACAGGCAACCCTTCTGTGTTTGAGACAATGCCAATATTGGCCTGGGTACCAATGAGTTTTATTTGTTCTTTTATGGCTTTTTTTTTAACACATCCCTTCTCCCCAAAAATGACAATCAGTGATTTAGGTAGACCCCGGAGAATCTTGCCCTTAACAAGTGGAGGATGGTCAAAAAAGTTGTGAACCAAGAGAATTACTCTATAACTTTGAACCTCAAAATTATCACTCGATGACTTATAGTTATCTTCCAATTTACCTCTTAATTCCTCAACAAGATTATATTCCCTGTGGGCCAGGGACTCTACTGATTAAACCGTTTATCTGTCCCCTGTTTCACTGAGTCTTTCACATAGTAGATTCTCAGTAAGAAGATAGGAAGGTGGCCATAGCTATTCATTAGGGGTGGGTATATTCTTTAATCCTACTCCGGTAAAGATGAAAATGACTTCCCTCATGACTAGCTTTTGGGTGAGAAATTGCTATAATTAAAACACCATGATAGACTTTTAGATATGCTTTATGTTTGAGCTATTGCTATGATAATGGCAATGATAATGAAAAATTAACTATGAATTCATAATCAGTCTTCTAATACGGGGATTTCATAAGATTTTTTACCAACGTTAAAGGTTATGGAGAAGATGGGAGCCTGACAAGTACTAACCTCCGCGCAGGTGAACTGCAGCATCAGAAGCAGTCCTGCCTGTCACCACGCCAACAACACACACCAACACTGACCGGCAGGAGTTCCTCCATTCGTGGGAATTGACTTAAGTCACTCTCAATCCTTATTTTAATGATGATTAATATCTAAAGCGTCCCTCTAGCAAGAAGTTCTCCTGCTTTGACATTCCAATATCTATGCCACAGGCTCTAAAAAAAGGAGCCAGATGGTGAAGACCAGCAGGGAATGTAAGGCTGCAAAGTACAGCTCTGCCCCTTATTAAGTGAGAGTTTGAAATCTGAGAGGCTTGAGAAGGAACACCTGCTAATGATCCAGTTTGTTTATTACATAGGAATATGAAATAACTGACTTTCTGTTATTCTTGATAAGGATGATCATACTGAGTAACTGGGTAGGACCAAACCTAGGTAATTGCCTCGGCTATGAAAGGTGAGGATGAAAAACAGAGAAAGGATAAAAAACATCATCTTTCATGTTAGTATTTTACTTCACTTCAACATGTGAGATCACACCTCCCCCAAAGATTAAGGTGGCATGTCCTTGTATCTATATGGGAGGGAGGCAGAGTGACAGGAAAGATAGAGTGTTGTGCGGAAGAAGTAATTCTTTTTGGACAATATGAATTATGTCTCCAGAGATATTTTTTTCTGCCTGTAACAAATACCTATAATGTCTTTATTTGTTCCCCTTATATCCAAGAGCTACTATAACTGCCATTAAAGAAAATTCAATTTCATTCAACAAATATCTGTTAGGGCCTTAGTTTATAAAGCTCCAAAGGGGACACAAGGAAAAGTAAGAGAGGATTGTTTCTCAGAATTTGTCATATAGAAGAAGGTGAGAAATGTTTGAGAATAATATTTCAAGATAGAAGGAGGTGAGTGTCATGGAAGCCTGGCTACCAGAGTGTGAATACTGACCTGCAATTTCCCAACTCTGTAAGCATGTACAGGTTCCGGGATTTAGTAGTATCTCCCTGTCTTTACCTGGAAAAGGGGGAAATAATAGGGTGTACATCACAAGTTCTTGGTGAGAATTAAATGAGTGAATATATGCAAATTCTTATTACTGACGCAATAGAAACAGCCCATGTGTTGTTAGCAATACTCAGTTGAAGTGCTATACCTCAACAGAAGGAGATACTGCATTCTATGCAGAGGATCAGAAATGTTTGTGGAAGAAAATGTAGTACTTGGAATGAGTCTTTAAATATAGGTGTGATTTTGATAAGTAGGGAGAGAACAGTGCAAGGAATAAAGTAGAGGTGGAAAAGCTTAAAGCATGATAGAAAACAGCACCAAGCAGTACGAAGTCACAAGGATGTGAGGTACTTATACAAGGAAAAGGAAAAATGAGTCTAAAGCTTAGAAGTGTTAATGGAAGACTCCCCATCTCAGAAGGTAGGATTTCCACAGGGAGGCGGTTTGGAAGGCAGGCTATTATCAAGGCATGACAAATACAGAGATTGACAGGAGGCAAGAAAACCCAGGGCATCTTCCACACAAAGAGAAAGCCATGACAACACACTACCCTAAGCCAGCAGAGCATAGGTGAGTATGTCTTGGAAAAAGTAAGAACTTGGATTTGAATATTTTGAGTGTGAGATGTCAGTAAGTTACCCACATAGGCAATTGGAAATACACCAAGCTAACCCATGAGACAAGTCTAATTAATAAGTTGTGGTCAGAAACATTTTGTTTGCAGGCTTGTAGTTTTTCTTCTAAAATATTTTGGAAACAAATCCTAGACCAGTGGTCAGCAAACTCATTAGTCAACAGAGCCAAATATCAACAGTACAACATTTGAAATTTTTTTAGAGAACCAAGTTTTTTAAACGTAAACTTCTTCTAATGTCACTTCTTAAAATAGACTCACCCAGGCCTTGGTATTTTGTGGAAGAGCCACACTCAAGGGACCAAAGAGCCGCGTGTGGCTTGCAAACCGCAGTTTGCCAACCACGGTGCTAGACTATTAAATAGTTTTCCCATAATTACACAAGGCATCATTCGCAATGGTAAAAACATAATTCATGATTTCTGATTCATTTTGCACAAGGCCTCATGCTTATTACTAGTAACTGATATTCCACAGCCCTTTTTACTTGTGGAGGGGTACCTTCTGAAGTGAATATGAGTGTAGCTGATTTGTTTGGATTCTGATCCAAACCCATGACCTCAAGATTACTATCAGGTGAAAATAATTATAGGCCCTTTAATTTTAAGAAATAGCTATAAAGAAAATAAATTGCCCCATTGAATCACACATCGAATTTTAAGACCAAATGGATGTGTAGTTTTGTGCAAGCTACCAAAGCTGAAAGTGCCATTGTTTTTCTCTCACAATTGATGTTTCTATCTTTCTCCTCTCTTCCTCTCTGAAATCAATAAAAATGTTATTTTAAAAAAGATAAGGCTTTATAAAAAATGCCACTGGGTATTTTGTTACAGATTGCATTGAATCTGTATATTTCTTTGTGTAGTATGGACATCTTAACAATTTTGATTCTTCCTATCCTTGAGTACCATATATGCTTCCATTTATTTGTATCTTCTCCAGTGACTTTCTTTAATGTCTTATAATTTCCCAAGTACAGGGCTCTTATCTCCTTGATTAATTTTTAATGCAATTGTAAATTGGATTATTTTCTTAATTTCTCCTAATAGTTCTTCATTGATGTATAAAAATGCAACCAATTTTTTAATATTACTTTTTTATTGGGCTACTGTACTAAATTTATGTACCAATTCTAGTAGTTCGTTGCTGGTTTTTGTGGACTCTTTATGGCTCTCTATATATATCATGTAATTTGCAAATAATGATAGCTTTACTTCTTCCTTTCCAATTTGAATGCCTTTTTTGAAAAATACATTTTTATTGATTTCAGAGAGGGAGGAAAAAGGATAGAAATATAGTAGCATCAATGATGAAAGGGAATTATTGATCGACTGCCTCCTGCATTACCCTCACTGGGGATCGAGTTCTCAACCTGGGCATGTGTCCTGACTGGGAATTGAACCATGACCTCCTGGTTCATTGGTCAATGCTCAACCACTGAGTTACAGCAGCTGGTTGAGTGTCTTTTATTTATTTTTCTTTTCTGATAGCTATGTTTAGGACTTCCTATATTATGTTGAATAACAGTGGCAAAAGTAGACATTCCTGTTTTATTTCTGATCTTAAGGGAAATGCTCTTAGTTTTTCCCCATTGAGTATGTTGTTAGCTTTGGGTTTATTATATATGTTCTTCATATGTTCAGGTATGTTCCCTCTATTCCCAATTTGCTTGAGAGTTTTTGTCATAAAGAGGGATGACAAAAAAATGGCAGGAGAATAGACGGACGTGTCCTGAGCCTTGTCCTGGAGCAGACAGAAGGAACAGCTGAAGGTTGCAAGGGGAGTGTTTATTGGCATGTTGAAGAACAGCTATTCTCCATGAAAAGGTGGGGGGCTGCTGGACAGGGCTCTCCTGACTTTGCAGTCCCTACTGCTGCTGGGTTCCCGCCTGGAGCCACCAGCTTGCATGCGGAGAGTACACCATCTTGAAGGGGAAGGTGGATGTTATTGGAAGCCTGAGAATCTACAACTGCAGCACCCACCGAGCAGCTACAAACTCCATAACACTGGTCTCCAATTGGTATAGACACGCGGATTCAGTGGAGCTCTACACTCCACTACGGAAAGATCGGATTTCACCTGGTATGAGGTGAGATCTCTAGTCCCACAGGACAGAAAGCATGTGCACTGAGGGAACTAAAGGACTGGGGGAGGTCTACACCTGGAGAGACCCATGGCTGTTGGGGCTGGCATGATCCCTGAATATGGAAGGGGGACCTCAGAGCTGCTAATAGAGGGGATCTCTAGAAAGCAACCCATTTTTATCTGACACAGTGGGACAGCCTGGGAGTTTTAAAAGTGTGCTGGCTGTCTGGATATGAGGGGGAAGGGGAGTTTGCACACTTGTGCTCTTTCTTCTTCAGATCCTTGCTTCTGATTGCTGAGCCCAATACATAGGATCACCCAGTTGGGGACTCCCTAGGAGACTGCAGGGGAAAGTTGTATTTCTGGAACCTGGGGATCAGAGCGGGGGAGTGGCCATCGGAGAACAAGCTCTGGGGCAGCCCACTCCCACAAACCAGTATTGAATGCCACAGGGAAAGCAGGATATAAGCACAGGCTAAAGAGAACCTTTAGTCTCAGAAGTCAACCCAGAAACACTGCCACCCAGGGGCTGACTAGCAATTGACTCTTGTGTAATCACAAATTAGGAATAAAGAAATTAAGAACACCGCCTCCCTAAAAATCAGGCCTGGCTTACAATACTGAGGAGCAGTGGAATGCAGAGAATTGCAATACTGTTCTGACTAGGAAACAGGCATGCCAAACAGAACAGTAGAGGAAATGAATGACCTTCACTACTGCACATTTTATTTTTTTTTTAATCTTTTACTTAAGAAACTATTTTTTTCTTTTGTCCTCACTTGATTTTACCTTTTTAATTATTACATTTTTATTTTCAATCACTATTATTACTACTACTATTTTACCTTTTTGTTAAAATAAAATGCCACTTTATTTTCTCTTTATTTGACTTTGGGATTAGTGTTCTACATTCTATTTTCATCTTTCCTTTGGCATCATTTCACTCTATCTCAACTCTACCTTTATGCCATCACTCTCTTTCTAACTTTTCCCCTTTTGTTGCCTTATTTTTCTACCCTTTCTTGCTTTAGATTTTTCCTATTCTTTCTTTTTAACCCTTGTTAAAATTTCACCCTACTTATACATCTAATT
This sequence comes from Lasiurus borealis, assembly GCA_004026805.1. Lineage (NCBI taxonomy): Eukaryota > Metazoa > Chordata > Mammalia > Chiroptera > Vespertilionidae > Lasiurus > Lasiurus borealis. Next base: position 15,320 of record PVJN01022676.1, on the reverse strand, counting down.
ACCAATCCCCTGCTTCAAGTCTATACACACCTCTCTCTTCTCTGTCTTCACTATCCAAAAATATTGTTTTTCTCTCTGTCCTTTTGTTAGTGTTTGCTTTAATGTTGATTATATCGATTTTTTATGCTTTTTTGTGAGATTGTTTTGTTTATTCTTTTTGTTTTATTTTGTTTTTTGTTTGCTTTGATGTTGTTTGTTTATTGCTTCTATTTTTCCTCACGTCACTTGATATTATTTGTTGTTTGTAATTTGTATTAATCTCCAGTTATTTGTTGCTGGCAGTGGCTGTTCTATTGGAGTTTTTTCCATATGTATATGGAAAAAATAGGTATTTATTTGTCATCATTTTTATTTTTTAGTCCTCTTTCTTTTCTCTCACTTTTTTTCCCTCCCAATTTCATTCTGGCACTACTTTTTTTCTTTTTTCTTTTTCATTTTATTTTCTCTCTTCTTTTTTCTTTCCTATCCCCTAATTTGCCTCTCACTGGTGGTTATCTTTATTTGTGATTATTAATATCATAAATACATTTATGTTCAGTGACTTGTGTGTTGTACCTGGTTGTGTTGTATTTTGTGCCTTTAAATCAACACAGGAGAGAGGGAACTATATAACCAGACACCTGGAGAAGAGAGACCATGGGGAGACAGCTCACATATGAAAGAAAAACAGGCATCACCAGAAGAGGAAGTGAACAAAATGGAGGCAAGCAACCTACCAGAGAAAGAATTCAGAGAAATAGTCATAAGGTGGGTGAAAAGAATAGAAGGCAAATTTGACAATATGAGTAAGAACCAAGATGAAATGAAGAACCAGGAAGAAATGAAAAATGACATTGTTGCTGTAAAGAACTCAATAGAAAGCATCAAGAGTAGGGTAGAAGAAGCAGAGGACCACATCAGTGAGCTAGAAGATAAGGTAGAAAAAAATAGCCAAGTAGATCAGCTTCTAGAAAAAAAAATTAAAAAGCAGGAGGAAAGCCTAACAGAACTTTGGGACAACACAAAACAAAACAACATCTACATAAATGGGTTCCAGAAGGAGAGAAAAACGGAGCAAGGAATAAAAAAAATCTGTTTGAAGAAATTATGATAGAAAACTTCCCTGATATAGGAAAGAAAAAATCCACACTAATCCAAGAAGCTCACAGAGTCCCAAGCAAAATGAATCCCAAAAACCAATTCCAAGGCACCTTATAATTAAATTGGCAAACACCAATGACAAAGTAAGAATCTTAAAAGCGGCCAGAGAGAGACAGAAAGTTACCTTCAAAGGAATCCCCATCAAACTAGCGACTGATTTCTCAACCGAAACTCATCAGGCCAGAAGGGAATAGAATAACATATACAAAATCATGTAAAGGAAGGGTCTGAATCCAAGAATACTGTACTCAGCAAGGCAATCAATCAAAATTCAAGGTAAAATCAGGAGCATCACAGACAAAAAAAGACTAAGAAAATTTATTACCACCAAACCAGCAATGCAAGAAATGCTGAAGGGTTTGCAGTGAAAGAAGGAAGGAAGGAAGGAAGGAAGGAAGGAAGGAAGGAAGGAAGGAAGGAAAGGAAGGACCGAAGGAAGGGAGGAAGGAAGGAGAAAGTGAAGAAGGAAAAGAGGACTAAAAAATAAAAATGATGACAAATAAATACCTATCAATAATAACTTTAAATGTAAATGGATTAAATGCTCCAATCAAAAAGATATAGGGTAATGGATTGGGTAAGAAAACACGACCTACATATCTGCTGTCTACAAGAAACCCACCTCAGAAAAAAAGACGCACACAGACTAAAGGTGAAGGGATGAAAAAAGTTTTTTCAGGCAACTGGAAATGAAAGTTTTTGTCATAAATAGATGCTGGATTTTCTCAGATGCTTTTTCTGCATCTATTGATATGATCATGTGATTTTTATCCTTCATTTTGTTAATGTGGTATATCACATCAGTTGACTAGTAGATTAATAACAAACCTTGCATCCAGGAATAAACTCACTTGATAATAGTATATGATCTTTTCAGTATATTGCTGAATTTTGTTTACTAATATTTTATTTAGAATTTTTACATCTCTGTTCATGAGAGATATTGGCCTCTAATTTTCTTTTTTTACAATGTCTTTGTTGGTTTGGTATAGGGTAAAGCTGGCCCTGTGAAATGAACTTAGAAGCCTTCTCTTCTCTTTAATTTTTTGGAATAGTTTGAGAAGAATAGGTATTGATTCTTCTTTGAATGTTTAGCAAAATTCACCTATAATGCCAGCTAGTCCAAAACTGCTGTTTGGGAGTTTTTATATTACTGATTCAATTTCATTGGTAGTTATTACTGGTTTGTATGAAATTCCTACTTCATGAATAAATCTTGGAAGATTGTATTTTTCTAAGAATTTGCCCATCTCTTCCAGATTGTCCAATTTGATGGCATATAATTCTTCATAGTATTTTCTTATAATTCTTTTTATTTTTGTGGTGTCAGTGTTTACTTCTTTTTTTTTTATAATATATTTTATTGATTTTTTACAGGGAGGAAGGGAGAGAGATAGAAAGCCAGAAACATCAATGAGAGAGAGACATCCATCAGCCACCTTCTGTATGCCCCACAGTGGAGATGTGCTCGCAAGCAAGGTATATGCCCCCGACTGGAATCAAACCTGGGACCTTTCAGTCTGCAGGCCAAAGCTCTATCCACTGAGCCAAACCAGTCTCGGCAGTATTTACTTCTTTTATTTCTGATTTTATTTATTTGGGTTCTCTCTCTCTTTTCTTGATTAGTATGATTAAAATTTTATCCATTTTTGTCTTTTTACAATACCAGCTTTTGGTATCATTGGGCTTTTATATACATATTTTTAGACTCTGTTTCATTTATTTCCACTGATTCCACAATGATTCTTTTTCCAAATAAAATCCCATTCACAGATATAGGTTATTAAAGAATAGGATAGACTTATCTTTTGTGAAGGTGATCATTCAGTCCACAGTAGAGTTGCAACAATTTCCCTAAATCCATACAGATAATAAGGGGCAAATTCCACCTGTTTGACCCCTGCATACATGCTCTTAACCACATTGCTATTTATAACTGCTCTCTGATGAGTTACATGTTCATCAGAGAGAAAATTCCTTATTTGGGAAATATATTAAGCATTGAATGTGATATTTTCAAGGCATTGTAAAAATGCTTATTTTTAATTTTTCTTGAAACACACTAAGTTCAAAACCATTGAATACAAATGCTATGTATTATCCTGAAAGTGACTTATTTCACTTAGAAAATAATGAAATGGCCATATCATCTTTCTTAGGTTTAGTCTTTTTGAATTACATTGATTCATTATAATTCAGTTTGCTTAAATACAAATGGATAGGTCTGACAATTACAGTAACTTCTTCATCCTAAGTCAAGTGGTTAGGCTTATCTTTATGGAAATAATCATTATAATGCCCAACCAAGAAGCAGCAATATCCTTACCTAACACTGGAGGTGAGTCTCTGAATGCTGTGGTAGACCCACACCCTGGGAAGAACAAGAAAGGAATCATTATTCCCTCAAGATTTCTATGTCTGCCTGGCTGGCATGACTCAGTGGTTGAGCATTGACCTATAAACCAGGAGGTCATGGTTTGATCTCTCATCAGGGCACATGCCTGTGTTGCAGGCTCAATCCCTAGATGGGAGCATGCAAGAGGCAGCTAATTGATTATTTCTCTCATCATTGATATTTCCACCTTTCTCTCCCTCTTCCTTTTTCTCTGAAATCAATAAAAATATATTTTAAAAGATTTCTCTCTTAGTTTATTTTTGGTAATAAATTAGATAAGAATATACTATGACAGCTAAAACTGTTTCTTAGAGATTTTAAGATGCTATACCCCTATGGTTTTTAAATTATCCATTAGTTGGGGAAGAAAGTGGGGAAAGAATAATAGTCTTTAAACTCCATTTGTCTGAAGGAGAAATTCATCTTCTGCATGATTGCATAATGATAGAACATTATCAACTCCACTCTTTAATGATCCAGAACAAAATAAAATACTCAGATGGCCAATGAGCCTAAGATCCAGCAAAAAAAAAATACAAAAAAAAAATCACAGCTACCTGCTCTGAGCACCATTAAAGCAAATGAGAAAATAGCCCATTTTTATAAAAATTAATTTGTATGATAGACAGTCAACCAGAATTCTTTTAGCAGGGGTATCCTTTTTACTTATTTTTTTAATCTTCTTATTGCTTTGGGCACAGAAAACATTTGCATGCAGCAATCATTTAGTAAAAATGTAAAAATTAATGAAGAATAAGGCTCAGAAATACTATCTACTTTCAAATACAAAGGCTGCAATTAAACAAAAGATAGTTCAGGTACAAATATAGAATTTTCAAATAAAACTGGAGAGGACCATTATCATTCTTACAAAATTGTAGCAGCTTAGAGAATCTTTGTTACTTTGCTTTGACAGGCAAGCTATGTTTCTTCTTTCCTGTTGCAGAACACAATATTCTTACCAGATATCAGACTTTTAACTGCATTTTTTTCATCTGTGTGTGTCTGAGGCACGTGTTGCTTTTTATTGTCTTATTTGTCTAAATAATAAGGTGGTGTAAAAAATAAAGCAATCAATCAACAGTTATTGAGCTATTTAAATGGTCAGCATTGTGCAAAGTGAAGTAGGAGAAACCAAGGAAGCTTGGCTAGGATATTATTAAATACCAAATATGTAGTAGAGAATATATTCCTATTGGTCCAGGAAGCAGCAGTGAATAAAAGCTTCACAGGCAGGAGACTTGGACTTAGCCTTGAAGCTCAGGTAGAACAAATACTGTGAGAAAGATGGAAGGCTTTCTAGCACAAAAAAAGGCACAGAGGTAGAAACTGTACACTTATATTTGCTCACTAATTAATCCAAATAGCTATCATAGTGCCTGGCACATACATGGTACTAAGTATCTGCGGATTGTTAAATAGTTAATAATGTATGCAGATAATATTGATATAGGACTATCCCAGCATCTTATAGACTTCTGAAGCTACTCAGAGTGCTTTAATGTGACCCAGTAAACAAGGAAGTACACCATTATTCTGTAGTGTACGTTGGCTAGCTCACCCCAAGAGTGGCAATGATGTTACTAGAACATGAAAACAGTAAGAATTTAAATTCTTATTACAATAATTTTCCACTGGATAGTCTGGCTGGGAATGGGGATGGGAATGGGAAAGGTGTTGGTCCAGAAGGGGGTTAGGAGGGATCTTTAGATCATTCGCTTTATCCAGTTCTCATCTTGAGTTCAACTAACCTTAACAAGCATCCAGTGATATGGTGTACTATGTCAATCAATGTATCCAAAAGAGATCTTCCATGAATGATGGCCCTAGAGGTATTCTCCTCACACTAGCCTCTCAATTTAAGAATAATATTAGTTTAAAAACTATGAAAAAGTGCAATGAGAAAGCCCTAACTTCCAACTGCATCAGTACTAGATAATGCTTGAATCCCGAGTAGCTAGAATGATATCATTAGATATCACTAAGCCTGTGTCTCCTCTTCATTCCGTGCCTTTAAATGGTACCCACAGAGGACTGAAATGTGCTTTTTAGCATATATTGGATATATTGGCTAAAGGTTTATGTTTCTGCTTCTTGATTTTAGAGCAGATGGTTAATGAATGTGCTTGTGTGCATATGTGTGTGTGTGTGTGTGTGTGTGTGTGTGTGTGTGTGTGTTGTGTGTGTTCAAATGACTCTCTAAAAAGCAAGCCAGAATCAAATCGAATTCTTTTCTTTATCTCTGACTCTCAGCTGATGGCATTATCCACATGCATCTATAGCTCTCAAAGAGGCCCAGGACCTCTCGGCTAATTTTTAATTTTTCTGATATATTTAAATGCATGGCAAAAATGTTAGTTATATTTCAATATTAACAATACCACTTGGCTTCCACAAAATGCCAACCCCCAGAGGAGTGATATCACATATGCTCTGCCAAAACTGTCTCTTCTTCTCCCCATTCCTCTCATTCTCCAGTGCTCCTTTTTAGGTTTATTAAGCAAAAAAATAGGTAGCAAACAGCATGACCTTTATACCTTCTTTCCCACCTGCACTTACTAGTATAAGGCAAGTTTATTGTTATATATCAATTTTATTATTTTAGTATTGAGGGACAGACTTAATATCAGCATAACCGAGTACTTCACCGCTGCATCCCCTAGGACCTAGTGGGCTGTGTTCCTGAACTTTTGAGTAAAAAAAATGTTAGTGTAAAGTGCTGGCAGGAAAATGAGATAAAAACTCTTCAAAACCTCGCTGAAAAAACTAAGACCATCCCAGGAGGCAAATACAACAAAAGACTAGTGTTTTAGTTTCATATTTAAATATTTCAACATAGTATTATAGACTATTTTCTTCTTAAATGTTAAAATGACATTGAGGCATGACATATATTATAGACTATATTGTCATACTCCTGAAATTTTAGGATTATCACTGAGATAAGTGGTGGTATAGAAATATAGACATAGAGGTAGAGATATAGTCTCGTCAAAGATATGTCAGCCTGAATAGAAACTTTTACTTGAAAACCAGCCCAGGAAGCATGTCTGTGGAAGAGAGTTTGAATCATCATGTCCTTGATTCAATCACCTCACTGCTTCATATTCCCAAGTACAGATTCCCAACCATGGATGAAAAATAATGTATTCCAGCTGCAGTTGGTTGAATCTGCAGATGTAAAGATCTGGCTGTATTTAAGGAGGTGGGGGGATCTACATATAAGTGGATCCAGATGGTTCAAATCAAAGTTGTCCAAGCCTCAGCTGTGCATTTTCTCTATATTCTTTCCTAGTAGGGCCCAACCTATGAGGGCCCTGTTCTTTTTGTGTTGTTTTCCCATAACTCTCATCTTGGTAAACATCATGGGCAGTTTCTTAAACTCTCCATCAACTCTCAAGGTGGAAGCCATCCAGAAGAACACACCAAGACACCAGAGAACCAAACACCCCTGAAGTGAGTAAATTGAACCACTGGAGATCAGCCTTGCTCCACTGAAGTGTGACACTTCTGAAACTCCTTTATGAATGGGGAAATAAACACCATCAGCTCATTTGGCATGTACAAATGAAACAAATTTATAGGACAAAGTCATTCACCTCTACTACTTACCAAATCTCTGTTCTATCTACAGATCAGTTATTCAATTATACCAAACATCCATAAGAATTAGTATTGCATATAGAGAATACTTCATTTAGTTATGTAAATTTGTAAGGTTTAAAGGTGGGTGAAACCAACAGGAATTTCCCTGTCTACTCTAGTGCACTGATTGACCATATCTTGGATGAGACTATATCTCTCTTAGTGACTTAAAGCAGCTTTAAACCTGTCCATTATGCATGAGAATTTATACTAGCTATATTTAAATACAAATTATTTAGAAATAACATCCTGTTTTACTTTTAACTATTCCTATTCTTTCCAAACAAGACATGAATAGGTCACTCAATATAAGAATAGTAATAGGACTATGTCTTATATCACAAGCCTAGCATGCAATATAGTTTATTGAACAAAAATATAAATAAATACATGAGTGAATGAGAACAAATGAAAAAATCATCTAGAAGTTAATTTAGAAAATCAGAGAGAACTTTTCATTTATATATATTAAATATATAACGCTTTCTCTTTGTAATAATCTTAACACATTAGAGTATTGGCAGATGGATGGAGATTCTTGCTATAAAAATAATTTCATTTATATAATGTCACAAATATTTCTTCCAAAAAATGATGGCAAAAACACAAACATCACAAAATGGGGAAGATTGCACAATAGCCCCAACATTTTATAGCTAGTCAAGATACTTATCCAAGGCAAAACTATATCTATATTACCATTAAGGCAAGGGGGGAAAGCTTAAATTTAGGGAATCAGTCAGGATGAGCTAGTTTATGGTAAGTAACAAACAATATCCGAATCTTAGTGCTTTAAGACAACGAAAGCTTATTTCTGGAATGTAACCAGTCCCCTTGCCAAAAAGGAAAGAGTATTTCACAGGGTCTTGCCCTGGCAATTAAAATTCTCTGGCTTGGAAAAGTCAGTCACCTGAACCCTAGGAAATATAGTCTTACTATGTGTCCAGAAGGGAAGGAAAGCTGCAATATTTCATACACACTGACTACCACATTTAGAAAGTAAACCCTGGCTGATTTTCCTCTTACCTAATAATAGATAAACATGTCAAGTGACCGTACCTCTGCTATGCACACAGCCTATCAGAGTGAGTATGCAAATTACGAGGCCAAAGATGGCTGCAGCCCAGCTGCTCCAGCTGCTGAGTGGCCAGGCCAGGCAGGACGCCTGCTATGAGAGGGAGGGCAGGGAGTGAAGGGATCTACAGGAGTGGAGTGCTGCAGCAAAGATAAGACTGCAGATTCTAGCGTCTGCAGCAAAGATGAAGATGGCAGACTCTGGCTGGAATATGCAGCAGAGATGAAGAAGGCAGACTCCAGCCGGAGCAAAGGCCTGGGGCCTGGGTGCCAGAGGAAAACTGGTGCTGGAAGCCAAGGGAAGGAAGGCCTATTGCACGAATCTCTTTGTGCAACGGGCCTCTAGCAAAACAATAAAATCTTATAAATGTCTTAAAAGGATAATGGACTAAGATGTATTAAAACCCTAGCAACTTTGTTTTCCCGGCTTGTAGTGAAAGCCTCCTGAAAGCCTGGAGACTTGTGCCTTGGAATGTGTGTGCAAAATGGCAGGGCTGCATACAGCAGGGCCTCAGTGCCTACCCACTGCCATTCGCTAACAGTCCTGTGCCTGGTTGCTCATGTGGGAGAACATCTAAAAAGACATGAGAACTTGAAGGCATCGAACAGACTGTCAAACTACAGCAGGAAGGTAGGGGAGAACGGTTGGGGAAGGTAGAGATCAACTGAAGGACTTGTATGCATGCATATAAGCACAACCAACAGACATAAGACACTGGGGGCATGGGGCTGGGGTGGGGAGAGGGACGAGGGCAAGTACCAGGGGGTAGGGAAGGCCAGGGGGAGTCAGTGGGGAAAAAAAGAGAGAGACATATGTACTACTATTTGTAATACCTTAAACAATTAAATAAAATAAAAAAGAACATGTAACAGTGAATGTGGTTACTTACCCTGTTTCCCCCAAAATAAGACAGTATCTTATATTAATTTTTGCTCCCAAATATACGCTAGGTCTTATTTTCAGAGGATGTTTTATTTTTCCATGAAGAAGAATACATTTATTGTTGAACAAACAAAAGAAAATTTATTACCTGTATATGGTATGGCAGTAGTTGTCATCACAAACCAGCTCACTGATTGGCCGCAGCACAGCTAGAGTTGTTCAGGCAGTGTGAGGTCTCTTTAAATCAGGAATCAGGTGCCTTACGGTAGCTTCGGGGGCCTTATATTCCGGGGAGACCTTATGTTTGAGGGAGGCCTTATTATTGGGGAGATCTTATTTTGGGGGGGATGCCTTATATTACAGTGAGAGGCAAAACTGGAAGTAGGTCTTATTTGGGGGAAACAGGGTAGGGATACCAATTTTTTTACAAATTATAAGTGGCAAAGACACTAGAGGGCAGATTTTAAATGCTAACACTAATGTTCAAGGTTTTCTAGAAGAAAGAATAATGTGTGTGTGTGTGTGTGTGTGTGTGTGTGTGTGTGTGTGTGTGTGTATGTGCTCACACTTCCCTTGGCTGCCCTTTCCAAGGAACCAAGAGAAATTATGTGCAGCCCAGTAAAGAGAAAGAATGGAGTTGCCGCAGGTTGTAAATTCAAGGAAATTCAAGGAACATTTAAATATTGAATACTGAATATCTTCTTGTAGGAGTCGACAAAGATTAAATGAGGAGAAAGAATGAAGAGAACAGAATTTACAATCTGTGAAAGCCTCAGCTCCCCACCCACCCCAGTGAAGAGAGAGAGGCCCTTCCCTTCCATTCCCGCCCCAGCATTCTGATGTGAGTCTCTAATGAACTAGTGCAAGGTTTCTCACAGGGCTGGAATGGAAAATGGGCAGAGAAGCTGAGAATACAAGAGAAGAAAGGGAAGCCTAAAGAGAGGAAAAAGTAACTAGAAGAGAGTAAAAAATTTGGGGGTAGAACAAGGAGAGAAGAGTGAGCCGAAGAGTTTGGAGAAAAAGAGGACTTGTTTGGGGAGCTTTCCCTGTATATTCTGGGTGGAGAGCCAGAGATGAGGCTCCGATATGAAAGAGAATTGTGAAGATGGTGAAAGGAACGTGAAAAGTATTTTCTGGGGTTTATTAATTGTATCCCCTTTCCTGCTTTGCAGGATTGGATTGTTTTTTTTTATTTATTTTATTTTTTTTGTTGTTGTTGTTATTTGGACATGCTATTTGAATAGGACTCTCCCCTAAGGTTTCCATTTATTTCTAAATATACAGGTAAAAAATTGTCCTACTTTATTTAGACATGAATAAAAAATACACTGAAGGGATATCAAAGTGTTTTGAGTCTTTTTTGCCAACAGAGGGAAGAAATGGTTGTTTGCTAGCATTCTCTTAAGAGCTCTCCTTTCACAGATTGAAAGGAGTCGCCAATCTTTCTTGTAATGCTGGCACTGACCCTCTTCACTGTTCTTGGACCCTGTGCTGGTTTTAAATGTATTGTCTCATAAGTTGAAACATCCTTGAGTATAATGTGCGTGTGTTTGTTTGTTTTTAAAGGAAGCTGAAGAATTCTTTCTTTTATATATATATACTACTGGCCCAATGCACAAAATTCGTGCATGGGAGGGGTTGTCCCTCAGTCCAACCTGCACTCTCTCCAATCCAGGAACCCTCAGGGAATGTCCTACTGATGGCATAGGCCCGAGCAGGCCTAAGTTGCAGTCTGGCCTCCCTCTGTAGGAGGTGACTGGGCTGATTAGGGGAAGGCGCCATCCCCATTACCCCATTGCTGCTGCCACTGCTGGCTGTCAGAGCCACCAAGGTGTTTTCATCAACATGGACTCCAGTCCCTTCACCACAAAAAAATAAAAATAAAATGACAACTTTCTTTCTTTTCTTCCTTCTTCTCTTCCTTCTTTCCTTCCTCCCTCCTTTCTCTTCCTCCCTCCTTTTTTTTTATCCATTGATTTTTAGAGATCGTGGAACAGAGAAGGAAAGACAGAGAGAAAAACATCAATGTGAGAAGGTCACTTCGATTGGTTGCCTCCTGCATGAGCCCTCACCTGGGCCCTGGAAAGGGAGAAGCCTACAACCTAGGTACACGCACTTGACCAGAATCAAACCTGGACCCTACAGTCAGCAGGCTGAGGCTCTATCCACTGAGCCAAACCTGCTAGGGCAGGATATGACAATTCTTAGCCCTTCCTGTAGTGGACCTTCATTTTTTCCTCCAGGAGTGAGGTGGAAAATCCTAGATCATCTTCTTGGATTCTTACTACTCAAGTTACCAAGAACACTGTGAGTGACATACAAGGAGCTTAGCCAATGAGTGCTCAGAAAAGGTGTTTCCTCTGCAGCTCACATGCAGAGGTGGGACTGCTGGCATGCTGGGGCTACCAGGCCCTGCTATTTGCAGGCCTGCTTGCTCACTCACCTCTGCGCCTGCCAGCCAGGCTCTGCTCTCTGCTCTGTGTCTGCCTCACCCCACCCACCAGGCCACCAGCCTTGCTGTGATAGGAGCTTGTGGGCCGTGGGAGCAGGACCCAGAGGTGCTCCATGCACTTCCTGGTGACTATTCCTCTGTCTGGTCAGAGCAGGACCCAGAGGTGCTCCATGCACTTCCTGGTGACTATTCCTCTGTCTGGTCATGACAGCCCTAGGCTATTATTAGCATGGATATATTTTATTGATTTTAGTTAGAAACATTAATGAGAGAGAATCATCCATCAACTGCCTCCTGCACACCTCCACCTGGGGATGTGCCCACAACCAATGTACATGCCGTTGGCTGCAATCAAACCTGGTACCTTTCAGTACGCAGGCCAACACTCTATCCACTGAGTCAAACTAGTTACAGCGGAATATGCTTTATATGATAAACCACAAATACCCTTAAGAACTTCTCCTATGCAGTGGCTGTGATGTTAACCTTTCCCAGCAGAGGGCAGTAAAGGGCCATTGCAAGAACAAGAGGCTCTGGCAAGTCCCAGCACGGGCCTGACAGGCAGGTAGGTGTCGCCACGCGTAGATGGAGCTGCCCAAGTCTCAGAACTTGGGTAGATAACGGTGAAGCCTCGACCTGGTCTTTATGTCTCTGGAAAACTTTTCCTTCATTTGATCCCCATCTCGCAGCTTATTTCTCCATCTGAAGGTCTCTTGCCCTCTGGCATCCACACTCCCACTGCCCGCCCGCACCACCTGAAGCTGATCCTCTCTCCCCTGCATTGCCCAGGCTCCTCGTATTTCCCGGGAACACCACTCGGGTCTGCTTCTCTGCTATTGGATGGCGAAAGCTCCGTGTGCCCAGGACATCTGCACTCTTCCAAAAGTGTCCTTCCTTGGGTATTCTCCCCCTCAGCCCTAAAGTGCCAATAGTTTCTTCAGCTCTTATAGTCACTCTTTTATTAGAGATAAGAATTCTTATATTAAACTCCCCTGTTTAACCTACTATGTGTTTTCTCTTTTAATGAGACGCAGACTGCCACAGACTCTTCAGTGCGGTGTGGAACACCAAATACCACTCATAATACCAGTTCCTGATAGAAATGGGTAAATGGCTCACTACTTGGAAACACCCACTTTATGAATGCTGAAAATGGGCTGATAAATGACCTACACAGAACAGGGGGCTGCAGTAAACTCAAAACCAGATCTCAAAATTCTAAAAAATTCCATTTGCTCCAGTTCTGAGTATAGAAAAAAAATGAGTTAGGGATCTTAGAGGGGAGAGGAGTAGGGGAAGGGCAGAGACTAACCCAAGAATTTGTATGCATACATGTGTAGTCCATAGACACAGACAATAGGGTGGTAAAGGCCTGGGGTGGGACAGGGGTTTGGTGGAAGGGAACAGAAGGGGTAAAGGGGGCTGGGGGAAAAGGGACAGCTGTGATACTGTCAACAATAAAAAGAATGAGTTACAGATACATAGCAAACCCTATTCTGTGAGAGGCAAAACACGGTAATGAAACAACATATCCAAAACCGTAATTGAGCTTTGAGTCCAAGTCACTAGATCCCTTTTGCTATATCCAAAATCTCAATGACACACCTTCACGCTATGAAAGCATGTTCATTAACATGACATACATGTTTAGGGAGCATGCAGGGCCTGTTTCTTTTCTAGGCATCCTGTCATCATTATTTCAGAGATTTGATGTTTCACTCTGAAAAGTTAATAGCTGAAAAGTTAAAACAACCTTTCTCACCTACACCACACACACACACACACACACACACACACACACAAACAACCTTTTGGTGCATCTGAGTTCTGAGTTGCATTTATTCCTATGTCCTATGATTTCTCTTTTTTCTTCTCTCATTTGCAAATGCTACTATTGCTTTTGAAAATCAGGTTATAATTTACTGAATTCAAAATGTCTTACTTATCGGCCTACAGCCACTTTTATCTACAGCTCTAGAGCAATTATCTGAGGGTTTTCCCCCCATATTTGTCATGCCACATGCTTTCTATTAGAACGAGTCATTTGGATATTTTTAATGTCATTTGTGGGCCATACAAAATTCTCAACTTAAAAATTAGCCTGCTATATTTGGTCAAACATTTGAGTAACTCTCCCCTAATGCCTTGGCAGGGCCAGACCAAATGATTTCTCGGGGCTTATACAGCCCACTGGCCAGATGTTCCCTACCCGTGGATTAAAATTTACAACCCATAATCCCAAGCTTAGAGGGGAGAACCTAAGGTTAAATTAGCTTTTGACTGATGAAATAACATCTTGTTGCAAACACCTTTTAATCAAACTTTTCATGTTTGAGAGGGCTTATTTTTTTTCACAAATACAAAGTTCAAAAGGCCAAGAAATGGATATTGAATGTATGATCTTGAGTGCAAAATATCTGTGCACTTCCTGCATTAAACATTTGTATATTCAAAGCAAATGAAATTTCCCTAATAATCTACTGATGGTCACAAACTAATATGTATCTTAGAATCTCTTAACAGGAATGAGACCAAATATAAATTTGAACCATACTAGTCCAATTATTGTCTGATTTTCTTCTATGTTAAAGAACACACCAGAAAAAAATATTTTCAGTAGAGGAGAGAAAATAAGAAGAGGTCATTAGAAAACACAGGTTGAGTCAAATCCTGGAAGATACTATCAATTGAAAGAAATTTGCATGCATTTTCAGTAAAACTTATGATGTTACAAAGTGAAATCAAGTAGGCTGAAAGGCACCGGATGTAGAAATTGAAAAACCCATGGCTAGGCATGTCAAAAACTGAAAAATAATATTTAACAAAGTGGAGCATGTTGCATGTTAATATATTTATCATCTGTCACCGGTTTCATATCAGCTGCAAGTCTCCTGTTCTTTCAAAGTTCTCTACAATTCTGATTGTTTTTTCAGCTTTCTGAAACTTTACTGTTGTAGAGGTTTCCATATACCTGTGGGTACTCTGTTTTCAATAAGTTTCTACCAATTCACTATATTCTCTTTGGTATATTCATGTCATCTTTCTCTCCCAGCGCCTGTTTCTGTGGCTATAGGGTTAAGCCTCTGACTGACCTGTTGGCAAAGCCACAAACAAGTTGCAGCTTAGAAGGCACAGCCCTCCCTCGTAGTATAATTAAGCTTGACCTTATGACCTCCCCTAAATCCTTCCTGGGTAGCTAATGGGCTGAGGGAGGTGCAGCAAGTGCTGCCAAAACAAGTAAAACTCACAAGAACATTGTAACTATGGTGACCACTACCTTGTTTACCTCTGGCTATAAAATAAAGCATCCACTTGCCCTCTGGATCCCTCTCTGGCCTCAGCCAGGCACAGGATATCCACCTAGACCCAGCTTATTCTCTTTGTCTGTCTTTTCTTTAAATCTTCACCACCCTCACTCAGGCTAGCTGAACCCTTCACTGAGCTGGCCAGGTGCATGTTACCTTACAACATTTTGAAGCACTGGCTTGGCATTCTTTTGAACTATCTTCTAGACTGCTGCTCCTAGACCAGTTCCTGCCTCTTTTGCTATTCTCATGATCCTAATACAGGCTCTCTTCATCTTTCACCTGAACGATTCAAGGAGATTGTCTTACTGCTTCCCTTCTCATCTATTTTTCAATATTACCTCTACAGATACCTTTAGAAAACACATCTGGTCGTGTCAATTCCTTGTCAAAATGTGTAAACTCAACATATGAAAATGAATGTGT
>PVJN01022675.1:0-33265 GCA_004026805.1 Lasiurus borealis | reverse complement strand
TTTTGGCATCAAGATCCTTCATGATCTGATTTTGTCCCATTTCTAAGTTCTCAGATCCCGTTCTTACCAGCCCCTATTCAACCTCCTTGTGTTCTCAGCCATCCAGAATTGCTCTCATGCTTCCAAACCTTAGGAGCAGGTTCTGTCTGGAACGATCCCATTCGCTCACTGCCACCTCCCCGCTGTCTCCCATCTCCCAGGTAAATCCCTAATCCATCCAGATTGGATACCATGCAATTTTCTGATAAAGAATTTCCAAATTCCTCAAGCCTTTCTTGAGGTCCCAGTAGCCCTGTAAGCTTCTAATATAGACATTGCTAATTGCAGATAAGCCAACCACACCACCGCCCCTCCCCCCGCCACTACATGCACACACACACACACACACACACACAAGGGACCATGCACACAGCTTGCCAGCATGGGTGTAAAATATAGCAGTGACAGGTCTTCCTCTACTGCAAATACTGGAAAACTACAATCCCCAGAAACCCCACACCAGAACTGAGCCTGCTGTTGCTGCAGTGACCACGGGGTGTTTGGATATTGTGCATACGTCACAAGTAATGTAACTCAATATTAGGGGTTCCATGTCGCCCCTTTCTATTCCTAACTACCCCTAACCCTCACTTAACTTCTCATCGACTTGTTTTATGGATCCTTTGCTTCGTGGAAGTGTGATTTTACAATGAAATTAAAGGACTGTATGCTCAGAGGCAAGCCTGAACTGTTGCTTCCTCCATTCTGTATTCGGGAAACCTAGGCTTGAGACTGGAACGAACACAACTGGGCGTTCACCAATGGGCGTTCATCCCTGTGATCTGTTTTTCCCCAACACAGCCTCATTCCCATCTTTCAAGGTGTAAAAGATGTCTCAATTACCTAATTTAAGGCCCTCATTCCCACCTCTGAAAACTAGCCTCAACTGCTGCATGAGCACACACCATAGCTCAAGTCCCCTACATCTCCATCCAAATCCTGCCCTTGACCTGCAGGATTTCCACATGTCCACATGCCTCTTAGTCATAACCCAAGAAAAGCTTTAACACTATCCTCCTACTGATAGGCCATCTATAATTTAGCACACTGGGAACTTTAGGCTTGTATCTGAAACCACCACCACCACCCAGATTTGAATAAACTGGGTAGCTTGTGGTTCCCAGCACATTTGGTGAAAACAGTGAGTTTGGAAACTTGCCCCCCACCTTCATCCCCAAGCCTAGAGGAGCAGTAAGGTAGAGGCAACAAAGCCAATAAGAAGCAAAGTCTGAAAAAGAAAGTAATGAGTCCTAAGGACCGGACTGTAATGAAAACCAGAATAATCATTTAAACTATAATAAGGATGTGCCATTTGTGGGTAGAGAAAATATCAACCTTAAGATGCAACGGGATCAGGAACCACGGAAGCAAAAAAGAGGAAGACTGTGCCAGGCTCACGGTGGTAGCAGTACCTAGATGTTGGTAAACATTCCATCCCTACAATGTTTGGCTCATTCTGGTCTGAGGAGCTGCCTCTTGACTTTAATTAGGCTTCCCAAGTGGTAGGATTTCATGAAGAAAACACAGTTAAGGCCAATAGGCCCGTCTACAGCACCTGACATATTTCTCATCATAAATTAACACACTGGAGTCTGGTTTTACAGACAAATTAGGGGCCAGTGCACAATTTTGTGCACCTTGAACTGTGGGCTGCAAGGCTGTAGTGGGCACATGGGCAGGTCTCAGCCCATCCTCTCTGCCCCCTCCCAGTTCCTCCCGCCATGGCCCCTGGTTCCCTGTCTGCCAGCAGTCACGACCCAGCCTGCTGTTCCCACGTGCTTATGGTGCCGGCCCTGCTTGCACCTGCTGATGGTGCTGAGTGATTGGGATTGGCACCAGGCCCTGGCAGCAGGTGCAAGTGCCGGCAGCAGTTGCAATACCAGGAGGGACCACGACAGGCAGGAGCAAAGAATTTTCAGTAACGACTAGAGGCTAGCCCTGAAGATAGTGACTGGCACCCTGCCTTGGTCTGGTGCCCCTGTTCACCTGCTTCACCATCCTGCCACAGCCAATGCCCACCACGGTTCATGCATGCCTCCTGATGGTCAGTGTACATCATAGCAACCGGTTGTTTGGCCGTTTGGTCTATATGCATATTAGGGTTTTATATAGAGAGAGATAGATAGAGCCAGCCTTCCTGAGTACAGATCAGGGTAAACTACCTGCAGGGATCTTCCCAGTGCAGCTGAGTAGCCTTCCTCAAGAAACACCCTGCTGCCAAAACCGGTTTGGCTCAGTGGAGAGAACGTCAGCCTGTGGACTGAAAAGTCCCAGGTTCAATTCTGGTCAAGGGCATGTATCCTGGTTGGGGGCACATCCCCAGTAGGGGGTGTGCAGGAGGCAGCTGTTCAATGTCTCTCTCATTGATATTTCTAACTCTCTATCCCTCTCCTTTACTTTCTGTAAAAAATCAATAATAATAATTTTAAAAAAGACACACCCTGCTATCTCTGGATGCACAGACAATTATCAAAGCAAGTTTTATACTTCTGCCCACAAACTGTAAGCTTCTCTAGGGTAAGGATTGCATCCATTATCCTGACTACACAGACACAACTGCAGAAGGCTTAAACTTACTTGATCTGAGAGGTAAGGAAGTTTCAGGTAGTACACTAATGACTGGAACAGCAGTATAATTCACTGAGTCATCATTTAGGAGAGATAATAGCTCAAGGTGCTACTAAGTATAGAGAAAGAGTTTACCAAGTATACACATAAATACATTATACAGTTTTAGAGAGACATAAAATGAAGTACACCTTCTCAAAAAAGTCTTCCTTACAATCCAATTTAGGCATCTAGTTACTCTCTATCATTACCATTCTCTTTTTAATAATTCTTCATTGTTGACAGTACAGTGGTACCTTGAGATACAAGTTTAATTTGTTCCGTAACCTTGAGGCGTGGGAAACTATGAGACGCTCAAGTCGTGGTAAACTGGTGGGAACTCCCACCACAGACACCTTAAGTCAGGATTCCAAAGTATTACACTTTCAGGATATAGGTGAAATAAAAGTAAACCTTCGTCAAGAAAAGGAGGAATCGCCAGAAAGGCAGCTAAGTCCAATGGAATCATGCAATAAGTCAGAAAAAGTAATCAGAATAAGGGCCATACAGTTTATAAATCAGATGGATGAAAAAAATCAACAACTTATATAAGAATCAAGAATAAATAGTGATATAGTTGCAATAAAAAAAATCATGAAAATTTTTCAACAATAGAGGAGAAGTGGAGGACCGAAACTACGCGAATTAGAAGACAGGGAAGCAACACACACATAATCTTAACTGCAATTGGAGAAAAAAAAATTAAAAGACAGGAGGAGAGCCTAAGGGAGCTTTGGGACAAAATGAAATGAAGCAACATACAAATAACAGGGGTGCCAGAACAACAGGAAGAGGAACAAGAATTAGAAAACCTATTTGAGGAAATAATATCAGAAAACTTCCCTGATGTGAGGAAGAAAAAAGTCATACAGCACAAAGAGTCCCAAACAAGATGGACCCAAAAAGACCCACACCAAGACACATTTTAAAGGCTGCAAGAAAGAGAGACACAGAGTTATGTAAAAGGGATCTCCCATTAGATTATCAAATGATTTCTCAACAGAAACATATCAGACCAGAAAGGAATGGAAGGAAATTTACCAAGTGATGCAAAACAAGGGACTGGATCCAAGAATACTCTATCCAGCAAGGCTATCATTCAGAATTGAAGGGGAAATAAGGAGCTTTGCAGACAAAAAAGGCTAAGAGAGTTTATCACTGCCAAGCCAGCAATGCAAAAAATGCTAGACTGGTGTAAAAAGAAGAAATAAGTAGGGAAGAAGGAACACAGGCACAAAAAATAAAAATGATTACAAACAAGTACTTTAAATATAAATGGACTAAATGATCCAATCGACATCGAATGGCTGAATGGATAAACATGAGCCATGAACGATGTATATGCTGTCAACAAGAGATCCACCTCATAACAAGGGACTCAGACTGAAAGTGAAGAAATGGAAAAATACCTTGCAGGCAAATGGAAATGAAAAAAAAAAAAAAAAAAAGCTGGGGTAGCAATACTTATATCTGACAAAATAGACCTCAAAGTGAAAGTCATAACAAGGGATAAGGAAGGCCATTTCATAATACTAAAGGGATCGATACAAGAGGATATAGGCCTGGTAAACATATATGCACCCAATGAAGGAGCACCCAAATACATAAAAAACTCCTGGAAGATATCAAGAGAGAGATTGACAACAATAAATCATAGTAGGGACTTTAATACCACATTGATATCACTGAATAAATCCTCTAGGCAAAAAAGTCAGCAAAGAAACAGCAATCCTAAATGACTCACTAAATCAGATGGACTTAATTGACATCTTCAAAACATTTCACCAGAAAGCCACGGAATATTATGTTCTTCTCAAGTGCACATGGGACATTTTCAATGATAGACCATGTATTGGGTCACAGGCAAAGATTCACCAAATTCAAGAAGATGGAAATCATAACAAGCATCTTCTCATACCACACTGGCATAATATTAGAAATAAACTACAGTTGAGTGTTTTCTGCTTCTTTATATTTCAAATCTTTGAATTGATTCATGTGTTCCTGTAGTCTGCTCTTAGGTCTCTGCATAATATTTTTTATTTCAGTCAGTGTATGTTTAATTTCTAGTTGGTCCTTTTTCATATCCTGGTGTCTCGTTAAATTTATCCATCTTTTCTAGGAAATTCTTGAAAAACCTTATAACCATGGTTTTGGACTCTATATCCAGTAGTTTGCTTTCCTCCATTTCTTTCGTTTGTGATCTGGTTCTTTGTCTCTGCATTTTCACTGCTTCCCTGAGTTGGTAGAATAACTTTGTGTGCTAGGTGTCCTATATGGTCCAGTAGCTCCGCCTCCCCAGTTATCTGAGGTGAACTCTCTTGGTGCACCCCTTTGTGGACTGTGTGTACAGCCTTGTTGTAGTTAAGTCTTGATTGTTGTTGGTATCACTGGGGGGAATTGACCTCCAAGCCAACTGGTTGAGAGGATCAGCTGTGTCTATGCCGGGAGAACTTTTGTGCTAGAGTCAGCCTTATGATACAAGACTTGCAAAATTGCAAAAGCCTCTGTGCTCAGCTTAGATGGGGTGGAGTCTCAGGGCTGAGGCAGACAGCCTTGGCTGCCCATTAGCCCTGCCTTACTCGGCCCCTGGGTCTCAATGTCCCTCAGTAATCACTGTAGCCCTTTCTGTGTGCACTCACACCTGTGCGCTTCCAGACCTCTGCCTTTCACGGCTCCCCTGAGTTTCCGTGTGCTCCGGGGACCCGTATGATTCTGTGTCCCCAATGTCTCACCTGAAACTGGGGTTCAGTGCAGCAGGAAGTGGAGTTCAGCACAGTTGGGAGGTTTGGTCTTCCTTGTGCTAGAGAAAGCCAGCAGCACAATCAGTCCTCTTTGTGTGCACTGGTATGTGCACCTACCAACCTCTGCCTTTCGCAGAAACTGCACTCTTTCTTTTTCATGACAGTCCAGACACCCCAGTATGAGTCTCACCTGGAACTGGGGTTCAGTGTAGTCAGAACTGGGGTTCAGCGCAGTTGGGAGTTTCCATCTCCCTCCTGGCAGCGGTTCTCAACCTGTGGGTCATGACCAGCTAGCAGGGTCTCCTAAGACCATCAGAAAACACAGATATTTACATTAAGATTCATAACAGTAGCAAATTACAGTTATGAAGTAGTGACAAAAATAATTTTATGGTTGGGGATCACCACAACATAAAGAACTGTATTAAAGGGTTGCGGCATTAGGAAGGTTGAGAACCACTGTGCTAGAGGAAGCCAGCCAGGCAGTCTGCCGCCCATCCTCTCCACGTGCATGTCTCCATACCTCAGCTTTTTGCAGCTCCTCTTAAGTCTCCGTGAACCCCTCTCTTTCCTTCTAGTTTTAGAATTTCCACTCAGCTAGCTTTCCTGTGGTTTTCTGGATAATGTCCATTTTATCTTTCAGCTGTTGTTTTGAAATTTTTGTGTGAGGCAGCAGTTTAGGTGTTCACCTATGCTGCCATTTTGGTTTCTCCGATAAAGGACTTTTAAATGTAAGATAGGAAACCATAAAATATTAGAGGCAGCAAAATCTCAAACATATGCTGAAGGAACTTCTTCACTCATACTGCTCCTAGGGCAATAGAAGCTAAAGAGAAAATAAACAAATGGAACTACATCAAAATTAAAAGCTTCTATACAGCAAAATAAACTATCAACAAAACAAGAAGAAAGCCCACTGCATGGGGGAATATATTTGCCAATGTTATCTTCAATAAGTGTTTAATCTCCAACATTTACAGGGAACTCCCACAACTTAACGAAGAAAGATAAACAACCCAATAAAAAAATGGGCAATGGACCTAAATACATACTTTTTGAAAGAGGACATAAGGAAGGCCAAGTGACAAATGAAAACATGATTAAAGTCACTAATCATCCAAGGAATGCAAATCAAAATGACAATGAAGTACCATCTCACACCTGTCAGAATGGCTATCAACAAATGACAACTGGAGAGGATGCAGAGTCCCCTCGTGCATTGCTGATGGGAATGCAGACTGGTGCAGCCACTGTGGAGAATAGTATGGAGTTTCCTCAAAAACTATAAATGGATTTCCCATTTGACCCAGTGATCCCACTTCTAGGAATATATCCCAAGAAAATAGAAACACCAGTCAGGAAGGATATACGCACCCCAATGTTCATAGCAGTGCAATTTACAATAGCTAAGATTTGGAAATACCTAAGTGCCCATAAGCAGATGAGTGGATTAAAAAACTGTGGTACATCTACACAATGGAATACTATTCTGTGGTAAAAAAGAAGGAATTCTTACCATTTGCAACAGCATGGATGGAACAGGGGAGCATTATGCTAAGTGAAATAAGCCAGTCAGAGAAACCAAGATGCCGGCATAAATGAACACCTAAACTACTGCCTCACACAATTTCAAAACTACAACTAAAAGACAGAATGGACATCATCCGGAACCACAGAAAAGTTGGCTGAATGGAAATTCTACAACTAGAAGGAAAGAGAGGGGCTCACGGAGACTCAGAGGAGCTGCAAAATGCTGAGATATGGAGACACGTGTGTGGAGAGAGCAGGTGGTCGAGTGCCTGGCTGGCTTCCTCTGGTGGGAGGGGGACGGAGACTCCCAACTGCACTGAACCCCTTATCCTACGGCATTGATCCCCTGTTCTGGGTGACACGGGGGAGTCTGGACTGTGAAAAGGGAGGAGTGCACGGAAATTTAGTGGAGTCGTGAAAGGGCACGGGTCCGGGGGCGCACACACCATGGCACACAGAAGACAGACTGCTGATCGTGCTGCTGGCTGTCTCTAGTGGGGTGGCTCACTGGAAGCCAAGGCCATCTGCTAAGCCCTGAGACTCCATCCCATCCAAGCTCAACAGAGAGGCTTTGCAGTTTTCCAAGTCTTGTTTCATAAGGCTGATTCTAACACAGTTCTCCCAGCATAGTGAAAATGTGGAGACAAAGGACAGATCACAAACAAAAGAAATGAAGGAGAACAAATGACTGGATATAAAGTTCAAAACCACGGTTATAAGGTTTCTCAAGAATTTCCTAGAAAAAATGGATAAATTTAGGAGATGAAAAAGGACCAACTAGAAATTGAACGTACACTGAAATAAAAAATATTATACAGAGACCTAACAGCAGACTAGAGGAAGGCAAGAATCAAGTCAAATATTTGAAATACAAAGAAGCAGAAAACACTCCACTGGAAAAGCAAGAAGAAAAAAGAATCCAAAAATGTGAAGGTAGTGTAAGGAGCCTCTGGAACAACTTCAAGCGTACCAACATCAGAATTATGGACGTGCCAGAAGAGAGAGAGCAAGATACTGAAAACCTATTTAAAGAAATAATGACTACAAACTTCCCCAACCTGGTGAAAGAAATAGACTTACAAGTCCAGGAAGTCCACAGAACCCCATATAAAAGGAATCCAAAGAGGACCACACCAAGCCACATTATAATTAAAATACCAAGAGCAAAAGACAAAGAGAATATTAAAGCAGCAAGAGAAAAACAGTTAATTACCTACAGGGGAGCACCCATTCGATTGTCAGCTAATTTCTCAACAGAAACTATGTAGGCCAGACAGGAGTGGCAAGAAAATATTCAAAGTGATGAACAGCAAGAACCTACAACCAAGATTACTCCATCTAGCAAAGCTGTCATTCAGAAATGAAGGGCAGATAAAGAGCTTCATAGATAAGAAAAAGCTAAAGGAGTTCATCAACACTAAACCAGTATTATATGAAATGCTGAAAGGTACTCTTTCAGAAGAGGAAGAAGAAAAAGGTAAAGATAAAAATTATGAACAACAAATATATATCTATCAAGTGAATCTAAAATTAAGTGAATTAAGAATCTGATGAACAGAATATACTGGTGAATATAATAGCATTAGGAGCATAGAAAGGGAGTGGACTGAAAATTCTCAAGGGGAGAGGTGAGGGCGGTGCAGGGAGAGCTGGACAAAAATCATACACCTATGGATGAGGACAATGTGGAAGATGGACTACTGATCATACTGCTGGCTTTCTCTTGTGGGTGGGAGACAGAGCCTCCCAACTGTGCCACTTGCTTAGTGTTTTATCCAGGTAAAAGACAGGGGAGGTAAGGGTAGAGGGTAGGGTGGGAGCCGGGTGGAGGAGAGCTATGGTGGGGGGATGGGAAAGAGAAACAAACATAATAATCTTAACAATAAAGATTTATTAAATAATAAAAAAAATAAGCCAGTCAGAGAAAGATAAATATCACATAATCCTACTCGTTTGTGGGATGTAAATGAACGTAAACTGATGATCAAAAACAGATTCAGAGACAGAGAAGCATCAATCAGACCGTCAAACCTCAGAGGGAAGGCAGGGGTAAGAGGGAGACATCAACCAAAGGACTTGTATGCATGCATATAAGTCTAACTAATAGACACAGATACCAGGGGGGTGAGGGCATGAGTGGAGTGGTGGTGGTGGTGGAGGGGGGAAAAATGGGATAAAGACACATATGTATGTAATAACTTAAGAAGAAAAAAAGGCCGAAATCGGCTTGGCTCAGTGGATAGAGCTTTGGCCTGCAGATTGAAAGGTCCCGTGTTCGGTTATGGTCAAGGGCATGTATCTTGGTTGTGGGCACATCCCCAGTAGGGAGCGTGCAGGAGGCAGCTGATCGATGTCTCTCTCTCTCATTGATGTTTCTAACTTTCTCTCTCCCTTCCTCTCTGTAAAAAATCAATAAAATATATTTTTTAAAAAAATAAAAAAAAAATAAACCTTTCTCAAATGGACTGGATACCTAATGTTGTGCTATCTGGATGCCCCAGGGAACCTGCTGCCCTTAATCTGAATTAAGGAGGTTTAGGACTATTCCCAGCCACAGGCAAGAAGAAATCCCTTAGAGGTAAGTATGTCATCCTTGTCCTGTTTATTTCTACAAATAACTTTGCAAATATACTGGCATGAAAACAGACTAGGCAGTATAAACGACAATCAGTAAAACCAAGAGACCCATGAAGACTTCAGGTATTAAAATTTTAGACAAAGTTATCACACCCTCCCTTCAATAAAGTGCTAATTATTTACAAGTGTAGATTTAGGTGCTTAGCTGGAGCTCTTTCCCTAAGTAAACTTGTTCCTTTCTTCCTGAAGGTAAACCTTATCCCAGATCCAGTTTAACTGTAGCTATGGAAGACTGCAATGTTCTCAGAAGCTGTTTTCAAGGAATCACCATGACAGCAAAGAAATCAGTTAGTAAGAACAATATTTAACAAACTCTCTTTAAACCCATGCTGTTTTGATAAACATGAAATTCTCATAATCCACTTGTGTATCAAAAATTTCAAAATTAAATACATCAAAGGTAACATAACTAGTCATTCTAAGGCTTTCCCCCTCTAAGAGTATACTCTCTGTCCCTATCCTTTAGAATCATTGCTCTAAAAAGTTACTTTTTCTATAACTCACTTTGGCAGTCAAGTTTCATTTGTAGGAAGAGGGTTTTTTCCTCACATTACTCCCCTAGGAATTATAAATTAGGACATGTCCCTGACGCTTGGTGCTTGTCGTTTGTGAGCTTTTCAAATTCCTATCAATGCTGCTGTGCAGTGCAGGAGCTCACAAACCTTTTTGTAAAGGGCCAGAAAGTATTTTCAACTCTGTGGCCCATACTGCCTGTCTCTGGAGTTGCAGTGTGAAAGCAGCCAGGTGCAAATAGGTGTGGCAGTGTTCAAATAAAACTTTATTTACAAAAACAGGCCACAGTTTGTTGGCCCCTGATTTAGTGAATAACGAAATACAGATTCAATGAAAGGCATCACTGAATTCATTTGTCATTCATCTTTTATTGTTTTCTTAGTCAAACACTTAAGTACAAATTCTAATAAGTGAATGTGAAATTTTGTTATTAACAAAGGGCTCTTCATACTGGAAAGTTGAGAATCACTGCTGCAGAAAGGAAGATTTTGGTCTTCAGAGCTGATGAAGACCACTGTAAAGAAACCTCCTGTAACATTTTCAAGTGCATAGCCTATGTCCCAAGCTGTGCTAAATACCTTCTTGACAAGAATTAACTTAATCTGGCATTTATTTGAAAACAAAAACCCAACGATGTACATACAGTTAACCCTTGTTTTACAGAGAAGAAAACTAAGGCTCAGAAAGTTCAGTAACTTGGCAAGACTCACACAGTGAAAATAGTGGCAGGGCAGACTAAAGTCTAGGGTTTTAACATCCAAAGGCCATTCCTTTAAGTGGCAGACTAACCAACCAATCCTTCCTGGTGGGCAGAGAAGCTGGCCCAAATTCTTTTATCTCTTGAAGTTCTTCTTGGGGAGCTCTTAACAGTTATCACTGCCTCAGAACTTCGATCTCTCCTGTCCTCCTCTAACTTAGGGAGCGACATTTACTCCTTACATTGTCCTTAAACTTAAGACTTTACTTAGAGGATTAACAACTAAAACAAAAACACAAAATATTTTAACTCACTAGATATGGCTGTTCTGAGACTTCTTCCCTGGGCCTTGACTATCCTCATGAAACAAAGATACTTCCCTTCTTGGGAATGTGCCTTAGTTCAGATTCTAGAAATCAAGGTCTAGAGAAAAACTCCTTTCACTAATCTAAGGCCTATCTTACAGGTCCCCATTTTCTGTTCTAGGATCTGTCTTTTACCGGATAAAACACTAAGCAAACATGTCTAGTCTTTAGAGGAGATCCTCAAATCCAGCCATGGTGGTGTGGTCTTACCATGTGGCCTCAAAAAGCAACCATTTCATAATACAAGAGCATGTCATTTTCCTTACAGAAACTTAACTCTATTTCCCAGCCAAAAGCTATTCAATAGGAATGAGCTGACACTCACAATACTGAGTGAGCACATCACACTGATTCTGTAACAAGAAGACTTAAGTGAGACTTAAGTGAGGCAGTGTTCCCTATTCCTGATCCATCCTTCAGGACTTCTAGTGGCCCCCACAGCTGCCCTTCCCTTGTTTTGGTGTGGCTACTCCATGGTAAGTCCACTCCCATTACTGCCACTACTATGTTCCTCTTTCAGGAACCAGTGACTACTCTGGAAAAAGAAGAGATGAAACAATTACCCTTCAAATATGAAGTAAAAAAAATTCTTTAATTATCAAAAGATCACTATTGGGCTTTTAAAAAAGTCTATAACTCTTAAATGTAATGTTAAACTGGGGAAGTGGTTATAGCAGCTTCACATAAATTATTTTAATAAACATCATCACAGTATTAAGAAGGCAAGGTAAACAAATAGCTTGAGTATTTTATTTGTTTGCAACTAAGCTTGTTAACACTATATAATGAAAATGTACAAAGAATAATGTTGCAGTTTTTGGTTAGATTTAAGTCAAAGACATTCATTAATAAGGAATCTTCCAATGTGAATATTCCAGAAATTATCTTTAAGCCATCTGATCAGAACTGTCTCTGAATATTACCTTACTTTGGAAGGTATTGGCATACATTTTAATTACACTCAGATTTTTCAAAATAAGCTGTAATTAAAAAAACTATTCTATATTCAAACTAAAACAATTTTAATAGAACTTTCCTTTCCAGAAACAATAATAAACGAAACAAGGCATTTGTAAAATGTGGTCCTGAACAAGTCACAGTAAAAAATAAATGTATACTTAACTTCCACCTCCTCAAAACAGAGGCTACTTTCTGTTATTCAGCCTTGAAAACAAGGTGAAGAACAGTCTGTAAGCAACTTTGGGCAGGGGGTTGCCAAAACAAAGCTCAAGCGGTTGAACATGGACACCTCTTAAAAGAATTTGGGAGAACCTGACCAAAGGATCCAAATCTGTATGTAATAACTGATACAAAGGTGAAGTGGCTCCTCCCAAGTAGCAGTGCTGCCGGGGCCTGGCCCAGCCCCAGCCCATACTCACCTGGTCTATGCTCCCAAGAAAACCCTGATGCTCCTGCTCTAGGGGAGACTTTTTCTTTTTAGAGGTTCAGTGTCCAGGGAGCTCTCTGTGTGAATGAGGTGAGCACAGACTCCACATGGGTATTTTAAGGCTTGGAGTCAAAGTATCTTTCCCATACAGCTAGGCAGATTCCATGTGTCAAATGGTCCGTCTCGTTTGTTCTAATTCCTCACCGCGCATTTACAGACTTAGGACCAAAGACCTTTGCTATGTCATCTAATCATATCTGATGTCCATCTTAATGTATGATTCATATTCTGTGCCTGAAAACAGTCCCTGTATTTAACAATACCTACACATAAAACAACCCACTGTTACAACTTACATGGTCACAAAACATTAATGATCTTCTGTAGACCAAGCAAATGTTTTTAACCATAATTGTCGTGCATCAAATTCACAGCCAGAATCCCCAAGATCAAAAAAAATTTGCACAATACAAATAATAACTTAAAATACACATACATACATATACATACACTCTCATACACACTTCTTACAGAATGTGCTTGGGGAAACTCCATTTGTTGAGTGCCACTGAGGGCATATTTTGCTAAACTGCTGCTCCAGGTATTTTGCTTCGAAAATCTATCACAGTAGGGCACAGCTGTTTATTGGATGAGCAGAAAAGAAAGATATGCTTGTGGCAACCAGAAAGTTTTAAGGTCTTTCAAGTTGTATAAAATGGACCTGCAGAAACCTTTAAGTGTTCTCAGGATGCAAAGTTGGAGCTGAAATGTGATATCAAACCAGTTGCAAAAAGTGCACAGCAGCCATCTCTTGAGGTCAAACCTGGTACCCAGATATGCAAGAAAGCTTCAGGACACATCTAAAAATTAGAAATAAAAAAACAAAAAACATGTAAAAAATACTAAAAAACATAGGATTGTCCTTTTTAAATAATAACTAATGGTAAATGTGATAAACTGCATGGAGAATATGAATCACCACTTAAAAAGTCCTACATTCTTAAGAATTTAAGAAATCTGAGTCAGGTTCAGTGGATATATAATTATTATAATTTGTTTTGAGTACCTGGTAGTTGCAAGATGTTTAGAATTAAGAAATTCTGATCACACTCTTGACAAGTTAGCCTAAGAAATCAACTTTCATTAAGTTAACAATTGAAACTACCTTTCTGGGGAAAAGCCAGGTAATAAACAAATTGGTACTGGAGTTAGACTACGTAGGTTTCAATCTTGGCTGAACCACTAGCTACATAAGCTTGGACATATTAACTTTTTTACTTCTTAAAGTGCTATTGTTACTTATATAAAGGGGCTAACAATAATAGTTCTTCCCTCATAGGGTTTGGCCTGATGCTAGGCATGTAAGTATTCTTTAAGTGCTAGCTATTTACTTCACAAGGGCTTTTTGCTATTAGGAGACAAGGTACACAGTTTTAAAATTTTGCTCTTGAAAGTTGGATAATTCAAAGAAAACTTGGCAATACTTACAGCTTGTGGGCCGTGTTCCGTATCTTCGCATAATCTGATCGTGTGTGAATTTCACAAAAGATTCATATTGTTCTGTGAGGGGAAAGACAGCATATACTATCCCCGGAAACTCTCCCCCACTTTTCAAGAATCAAGTGTCAGGATCACATCTAGCCTCCCTGTTTAAATTATTTATTCCCAGGACCTCCTTAGAACAGTCACTCTTGAGATTTATTACATCCTCTTAGATGCCAGACCCAAGTCCCTGGCTCCTAGATTTAACCACTGATCATTTATAACATAACATTTTCCTAATAATCTTGTGCTGTAATTCTATCCCCTACTAATGGCTTCCTAAGACAGACAGACATGATCACTACTATGCCAGCAAATTTTAGGATATCTCCTATAAAACATGAAGGTTGAAGCCCTTTGCTGCACTCTACTGTGGCTATAAATGTCATCATACACAGAGTGAAAAGGTGGGATGGCTAAAAGCTAGGAGAAAATTCCATAGTACCTAATTATAGTTTGTTTTGCAGAAGTGCCTTAGAGCTAGCTGGTCTGAACAATTTTGGAGTGGTGGTAGGAGGGGTGAATGATATACCAGTTTCTTCTTATAATATACATTATTAGTATATTAAAGAAATTCTACTATAAAGAAACCCATTTAATTTTGTTGCTAATCCCAACAATTCTCAACTTACAGCAGACCTATTAACATTCTGAGGCACCACATGGTGTGGGTCATCAAATGAGGAAACAATACTGTTAAAGATGTTGCTGCCTAAAATCTCTCTGATCACAACACCCTCTTCTTTCACTAAACAGGTACTTTTCTATTCCTGATTCAGATCCCTTCCTTTCAGAAAAGGCTCTAACTTGTTGCCACCATTAATCACTCCTTTTGTTCTTGCCTAAGCTGTGCTTTCCAAACTTTATTCTAATGTACCTCCAAATCACAGGATGCCTGACTTCCCACATCCACTAAGTGACTCTCACCAGGAAGTCTGATTATGTTAACTACACTCCACACCTCCCAATCATCTATTGATGGTTAGCACTATCCCAAGCACCTGTTTACAAGCCAGCTAACCCAAACAGTACACTCAATGCCTTTGTTCATATGAAAAATTCTCAGAAAAGCTTGGCTTATCTTTTTTAAATAAATGTAAATAAAGTCCTTCCATGTAATATATAAATGAAACATGTACAATCACCAAAATGAATAACTTAATAATCACAATTCATTAAGTCTTCTTGCATAATGTCCTTACTCCTACATTATCATTTACTTAATTGGGATTAATCCTTACTGGACCTTATTAACAATGGCATAGCCACTACCTCAGCCTACCTGCTAGTTTGGTGTTGAGGATTTGCTCATACTCCTCCCGAATTTTATCTTCATAGTCTTTTAAGAGACGCTCACATATTATTCCAACTTGTCGGAGAGTAAAGGTGGGCTGGTCCTTCTTCATCCAGGAGGAACCTGGCCAAAAGACAAATCTAGTTTACAAATCCTAGTTCTAAAGTTCAGAATTAATAACCTCAGGCAAACAGCCCTAGGATATAAAAACTGTTTATATAAATGGTATTTCTCATTCATTTACATAGAATATTTCCACAAAATTCTCTGAGTTTCTGACATTTGTTTTACAAAGGACAAAGGTAAATTGAGAAGAGAAACAGCATGTATCCAAGTTGTTCTGATGCCATAACAACCAGAACCCATACTCAATGCTCATTTGGTCAAGAATAAGAATAAAAAGTTTAAAGCTGATATAAAGCCTCTAGCCTAGATTAGGAAAAGTAGATTCACTGCATGAGAACTACCCAGATTCTTGGAGATCACCTACACCTATGTTTAACCAAGGTGGTGCATCATAATTACCAGTGGAACTAGTTCTGGGGTAGGGCTTCAGAATCTTTTAAGTTCCAGGGTGATTTTGATAAGAATTTTGACACTTACGGAGAGCAAATGACTTGCTCAATGTAAAAAATTGTTAGTAAAGTCATCGAAATATGAATGAAGGGGACAATTAACCACTACACATCTCATCCTTGATCCCTTTTGAATCTGGGCCAAGAAGAGTGAAATGTTTATAAGATAGTAGTTAGGAACCAAAATATCCACTGGAAAGCCAGAAAACCTGGAAATTGACTTCCTGATCATGATTTTTGTAAAAAAGCGGCTCCACTGGTAGTCCAATTCTGAGTTGTTTTTCAAGGCTTAACCTGAAATTTGTTTCTTTGGCCTTTAGTCTATAAAAATATTCAACAGCCTGAAACAAATAATTTTTTTGCTTAAACCAATATTTTTTTTTTTCTCTGCAAATGAAACCTGACCAAAATATCTAGCCAGTTATTATCTTACTTGTTTCTCTACCCATAACATATTCTATTACTTCAAAATTAGCTCTAGCCAGTTTGGCTCAGTGGATAGTGTAAGCGCATGGTCTGAAGGGTCCCGGGTTTGATTCTAGTCAAGAGACTTATACAGGACTGTGTATAAATCTCTGACGCTGGTTGGGGTGCATGCAGGAGACAATCAATGTGTCTCTCTCACATCAATGTTCTGTCTTTCCCCTCTCTCTAAAAACGAAAATAAAATTACATTACTAAAATTGAGACTTGTTAGCTATAACAATCGAAAGGTCTACCACTTATGTATTTGCAAGAACAATTAGAAAAGAGGTTGTTTCAGAGCCAAAATCTTTGGGTTATAAGAGGATTTTTAAAAAATTATTTATGGTGAAAGTAACAAAGTGAACAATTTAGTATAGTCACAATGTTGTACAACCACCACCTCTATCTAGTTTCAAAACATTTCTACTACTCCCAAGTAACACCAGTTACCCACTAAGTGGGTCCCTGTCATTTTAAATACCATTTACAAGCTCTTAAATGGGCTGTGCAAATTAAAGCATACTTACCTGGAGAACTAGGTGCTGTGAGTGCTGAGGAATGAGGCTGACTTTCTGAAGTACAAGCTTCATTCTGGTTAAGAACAACTTCTAATTGTCTCCACCTCTGGTAACGACTATATTCTTGTTTTATGTTCTGAAAAATTTGCTCTAAATAAAAAAAGAAACACACTTGAGCATTCACTTTGAGTCATTTCTTCTTATCCTTCTCTCCATGTAATAAATATTAACAAGAAAAATATTTATACTGAATAAAGCATTCCTTTTATAATCCCCAAAGTGTGCCCTCTTCTTATCACTACTTGAAGCCCAGTGCACGAAATTCATGGGGGGGGGGGGTGGGGAGCAGGGAGGCTGAAGGGAGTGTCCCTCAGCCTGACCTGCACCCTCTCCAACCTGGGACCCCCAGGGGATGTCCGACTGCCCCTAACCACATCTGCCTCGTCCTCTGCCATTGTGGCTTTGTCCGGAAGACATCTGGTCTAATTAGCATATTACCCTTTTATTAAGATAGACTTCAACAATATGTAGAGTAGCAGTTATTTTGGCATAAGCCACTCAGACAGTTCTCTTTGCTTGTTTCCTGAAGACTAGAGTTGCTGTTTGCTGTAGCATTAACTACAACTTACAAGGAAAAAAAGTTCTTCACCTAATAGGGAACTATTTTTTATCTCCCTTATGTTGCACAATTTCACAAACCAGAGTACTAGGGGTGAGTCTCTTACCACCCAAGGCCTTCTAACAGTGAAACTCTTGTCCTGTTTGGACTAAGATCTTTAGAGAAGAGGAAAGCAGAAACCACTATGTTTATAGCTAGAGGAAGATCTGAAATTTACTGCTTGGAATTCATGAACAGGACTTAGAATTTTCTGATTTTATAAGAGGCAATATTTGGTAGGATTCAGGTTACTATTCTGAGTCAAGGTAACAAAAAAACAAACATTATTAAAAGGAGTCCAGGACACACAAATACTAACCACCTTGAAGTACACTACTAGAGTCAACACAGAATTTGGAAGGATGTGGTTTTTAAGTTTTTTTGTTTGTTTTTGTGGTAGAATGTATATTGACTTTTCAGATAATAAAGGCTCCTAAAACCCAGAAAATTATATTACCCACCCCAACTCACATTATTCTAATGTATACCTTACTCTAGGTGTATTATTATTTTTTAATAGGGAGGAGGAAGTGTTAACAATTCAATTTGCTTCTTCCTAGATTTGTGACTTTGACCTTGGGAAGTCATTCAAGATCTTTAGCCTAATTCTTCAATATAAATACTAAATGCCTGCCCAATAAAGTTGTGAGAATAAAAAAT
Organism: Lasiurus borealis; assembly: GCA_004026805.1. Taxonomy (NCBI): domain Eukaryota; kingdom Metazoa; phylum Chordata; class Mammalia; order Chiroptera; family Vespertilionidae; genus Lasiurus; species Lasiurus borealis. The sequence goes on along the minus strand of PVJN01022675.1, from coordinate 15,034 downwards.
CAAAGATATTAATGCCATGGTACACCCCAGGAACTGACATGAATTCAAACTATTCCACATATAACTAAACAGCCTAAATACTGGAATAATGCAGTACCGTATTTAGCAAAGCTTTCCTTTAAGAATGCTGTAAAGTTCATGTGTTAGGTCTCTCAATTTATGAAGTCTTTGCTTCATCTTTAAAATATATTTTCCAAGCCCACATCTTTAAAATATATTCTCCAAGCACAAATGCAATACAAGGTTTTAAGTAATTGCAGACGTGAAACAAGAAAAAACAAGTATGAGGACAAGGCTCATGAGAACAGAAGATCTTTGATAAACCTTTCACTGCCTCCTGCATGGCAAAGTGAACAAATGGAAAGATACAATTTTTAAAAAATATATTTTATTGATTTTTTAGAGAGAAGGGAGAGGGACAGAGAGTTAGAAACATTGATGAGAGAGAGACATCAATCAGCTGCCTTCTGCATGCTCCACAATGGAGATGTGCCCGCAAACAAGGTACATGCCCCTGACCAGAATGGAACCTGGGACCCCCCCAGTCCGCAGGCCAATGCTCTATTAACTGAGCCAAACCAGTCTCAGCGGAAAGATACAATTTTGAGGCTGGAAGAAGAACTAGCAAGTCCAAGAATCTAAACATGGTATACACAGGAGAAAAATAAGGAAGCAGAAGTGATTTTCTTCCCAAGAAGGCCATATATAACAGGCAAAGGCATTTAAAAAAAAAAAAAAAAGGAAAAATGCAAACTTTTGCTCTGGCCTGCTCTAGGGTTCAGTTGGTTGAGCACTGTCCCATGCACTGAAAGGTCCCTGGTTTGACTCCAGCTCAAGGCACATGACCTAGAAGAGGGCTCGTTCCTGAGTAGAAGGGTATGCAAGAGGGAACCAATCAATGTTTCTCTCTCCACATTATTGCTCTCTTTCTAAAAATCAATAAAAACGTATTTTTTTAAAAGAAAATGCAAATTTATCTTTAAAAAATAAGAGTAAGGGACAAGGAGAGAGAGAGAGAGAGAGAGAGAGATATCAATGATGAGAGAGAATCATTGATAGGCTGCTTCTGGCACCCCCCCATATGGGGGTGGAGCCCACAACCCCAGGCATGTGCCCTTACTGGTTATTGAACCAGGACCTCCTGGTTCATAGGTTGCCATTCAACCTAGCCACACCAGCCAGGCAGCAAGTATCTTTTTTAACAGTGGATAGTTTTAATCTTTGCTTTTCATTATTTGAAATTGTGCTTCTAGGTTTGATCAGACTAAGTCCATTGTTTTCCAGTTCCATCTCCCACTACAATTCAGTTGCAGTAAACTGTCCTTTCCTTCATTTGTGGGTTTCTGGTCTTTGCTCAAGCAATTTTGCTTTGCTTGAAATAGGGGTTTCTCCCCTTCCAACATTTAAGACCCAGCTAAAATGCTACCTCATTTGGAAGTTATTCCTGAACCCCTCAACTCATGATCAATAAATGCTTTGCATCTACTCACTCCATGTTTACAAATACCTTCAAGTTCAACAACCCCCCTCCATGCCTTCATCCATTCACCTCACTCATTTAAGCAATGAAAGGTTTAATTTTATAGGGTTTTATCACAAAAAGTGCTATGACAGATATCTTTTTCTGAAGTAAAACATAGTCTCAGACCATTTCTGAGAGAATTGCACAACCTTTGAGAGAATGACTAGGATTGTTACTGAGTAGAGCCACTGATTTTTAAATGCACTTTTCTATTAATTGGCTTTATTCTTTCTACTTGTATAGCAACTAGTATTTCTTTCCCCATTCTTTTTTAATCCAAAGGATATCTTTCACATAACCAAATCATTAATCAATCATTCATACTTTGTTTCTTTCATAACAGAACCCTATTCTAATAACCATTAAAAACATAACTGATCAATCTTTACAAATGAATATTTATTTTTTTAAAACTTAGGTTTATTGTAGAAAGTATTACAGATGTTCCCTTTTTTCCCCATTGACTCTCCCTTCTAGCCCACACCCACTGCCCATCTCAGGGCTTTACCACATTATTGTCTGTTACAAATGAATATTTTAAACAAAATATTTTAACACAAAATGACCAAGAAGCTAGTTTGCATCATCTGTATGAACAGATTAAATTTTAAGGTTAAAAAAGTACTGACCCCATTATAGCACACTGCAAATTTTCAGGCTCCCAAATACATTCAGCAATCACTTATTATGCACTTGGTATAATGTGAACTACAATAAAATTAGTAGAGTAGTATTGGGAGGAATAAAACATTTACATAATATTCATCAAGACAGATGGAGCAAGTATTAATTCTATTTTATTGAAATTCTATTTGTAGCTGTAGGAGCAGTAAACAAAAAAATCACCCACTGCTTTTGAAGGACTTTTTACAAAAACTTCTGCAAACATTCTTGTTCAGTGCAACATAAGTGGTCATGGAGCAGGGTTAGTCAGGCAACGGACGGAGACCTAAGAAAATTAAGCGTATTTGGAATAGGAAACAGCAGAGGAAAACATGATGGAAGGCAAGAATACAGACACAGCCAAGTGGGCCTGCAGGTAAAGAGCAAAGGCATGGCTTGGTAAGAAATGTATCCAAGACTGAGTAGGTAAGCTATGACTATCTTTGGTAAATCCTTCGAATGCCAGCATAAAAAAGGGGTGAACATGAGGATAGACTGTCTAGGGCGGCCGGGCTGGCAACTGCGGGAGCGTTGGGTAGAGGATGAGGGCCTGAAATCCGCAGGGCGGATTTGCAAAAAGGAGGACGGACATAAAGCCTACATTCACTGGCAACTGTGAAGGTGGCGGGGAGGAGAGAAAGAATGATTTTATGCCAATTCCAAGGTTTTGCTTATGCTTGAAAAAAAACAGAAAGCACACAAAGAAAGGACTTGCCAAAGTTCAGTTCGGATCCTTCCCCCCCATTTCCGGGTGCCCTTTAAACTGCTCACCATGAATGCTGGTGCGTTTCCCCCTCAACTCCCACACAATGGGTTACATTTTTAAAAATTAATTTTCACTTTTTTTTTTTTTTAAATCACATCGGCTCTCGCCTTTTTACTTGGCCGATGCCCTTACAGAAGAAGGCGACCCTCTCTGCTAACAGGGACAGCTGAATTCCTCCTCCTTCTGGAACCTCTGTACGTATATACTGAAGGATTCTCAAATTCTAGCTAACGACCTGCCGATGTCCAGCCATATATGGCACAACAGCCATACACTCAGGAACACGTCCAGTCCCTCAGAACGAGCCCGGGTGCAATCGGATTCCCTAACTCCCGGGGCGGCCTCGGGTCCCCCCCAGACTTTGGGGGAAGCAGCTCTCCCGACAAGCTCCCGTACAGCGTGGATGGAGCCGCACGCACTCCGCAGGCCCCTTCGCCGAAGCCGGCCTCCAATCCCCACCCTCTCCGGGCCGGGTTCGTGAGTAGAATCCCATTTTCCACGGCCCACTGGCTCTCCGGGCGGCCCCCGTGCGGGCCCCGGCGGCGGGGGCAGGAGGGGCCGGCGGGCGGGCGGGCGGGGAGGGCCCGGGGCAGACAGGGACGCTCCCGGCCGCCTCTGGCTGCCCACCCTCGCGGGCTCTCCAGCTCCAGGGAAACCCAACCCGGACCCGGCGGCCCCACTGCCGCTCCCGGATGTGTCCCATCCCCGGAAGCGACCAGGCCCCGGCGGCACCCTAGTTCCCTTTTCTCAGCACGAAGAAGGGGTCCGTCCGTGGGTGGGTAAAAGCAGCCCAGCGTCCAGAGCCCTCCCCCCCCGAACCCCCTCCTCCGAATGCCAGGGCCTGGCTTCCTGCCAAGCCCGCAGCGCAGCTCACCCGGAGTCGGGAGGCGCCGCTCGCTGCCGGGCGGGACGGGCTGCTGGAGAGTCGGCGGCGGGGTCTGCATCTGCAGCGGCGGGGGCTCGGCGTCCGGGGGCCTGAGGCCCGGCGTGGGGCCGGGCAGCGGGGCGCAGCGACGCCGCTTCGGGGAGCCCGGGCTCAGCAGCGCCGCCTCGAACTCCATGGGCCGTTTCAACGTCGCCCCGCAAGCCATGCCGCTGACGGGCCAAGGGACCAGGAGCGGACGCGGCGGTGACGGCGCGGCCCAACCTCCTCCGCCTGCTCAGCGGAGCTCCCGAGCCAAGCCGGCTCCAATGGCGCCTCCAGCACCCGGCAGCGGCGCCGGCCCCGCCTTCTGTGACGTCACGGGCGCGCCCACCGCCGGGCCGGGGGTGGGAAGCCGGAAGAGGGGCCGCTCTGGGCGGTCCCTCGGCCACCAGTCCGCCGCCGGCGCCCCCTGCTGCGGAGATGGAACGGCCTGGGCGGAGAACTGGGTCACCCAGCAACGCAGGGAAGGCCCCCGCCTCCGTCCCTCCCAGGGTTCCAACCCCCACCCCATGCCTGCCCACCGCTCCCGGGTGGCCCTTTAGGTTTTCGCACCTGCGCGGCACGGGCCTGGGGGGAGGGGAGCGCTCGGATTGGCAAGCTCGGAGGGGTGTGTTGAGAGAGGCATCGGGGTCGGGGTCTAGGGGTCCCGTAGCCTCCCAGGAGAGGGTGATCGTTAAAAGTCCTCAAGGGCATTGCCCTGACGCCAGGAAGTGTCCATTTAAACAGAACCCGAGCTCTGAGGATGCACTCCAGGAAGTCCATCAGCCCCACGATGCTGCAAAATTCTGTGTCTGTGTGTATTTTAGGGTAGATGACCCATACTTTTCATCAGCTCATCAGAGAGGTCTGTTACTCCAAAAAAAGTTAAAACCAAACAGAAAGCAACCAACTAGTTGAGACCATGTAAGAATGGTGTCAGGGTTAAACACCTCAGCGAGTAGCTGATTTGCCAGTCTTTCCTGCTGACCTGACAGCTCAGGTGCTTCCTCGTGTCTCTCTGAATTCTTGACAGCGGTGTCAGCGGTGAAGCGCCTTTGATATTCTGGGATAATAAATGGATATCAGGAAGGTTCTACTTTCAGAAACCACGTGCTTGTGTATTATTACTAAGGAGCAGGTCTAAGGGATCTGTGATGCAAAAAAGGTTGAAACGTTTTTATATTTACTCATATGTGTTCAATAATGACAACGACCCCTGGGATCTGTTTGCTTCGACATATCTCTGGGGTTTTCCGGAACAATCTAAGTTTCAGACACTCTCCTCTAAAAGGTCATATGTGTGATCAATATGTCCCTGTATTTGGGTTGGAGAATATGCACATACTACCTCAGGCTAATTTTTTAGTCCCTTTCTGTTGCTTTTTTCTGGGTCCTCTCTAATTTCTCCAAATTTCATAAAGATCAAACATAGGTAAATTTCTTTTTTTATGCATTTATGTTTGAAAAATAGCAGAAAGAATTCTAAAATGACTGGGCATATTAGATGTTAAATTTATTTTATCTTTCTCCTTTCCATAAGGACATGAAGAAGGGTAACGATAGGCTAGAAAACTAGAAATGGAACATTAGGGCCAAAGAAAAAGATGAAAATTATCCCGAGAATTTGAAAATAACTATGACAGCTCTAGCTGGATAGAGCATAGACTTGTGTGAACTGAAGGGTCATGAGTTGGATTTCACTCAGGGCACATGTGGAGGTTGCGGAATCCATCCCCAGTAGAGGGCGTGCAGGAGGCAGCCAATCAATGATTCTCTCTCATCATTGATGTTTCTCTCTTCCTCTCCTTTCCTCTCTGAAGTCCATATATATATTTAACGACTGTGACTGAATTTGAAATTTAGTTCTGAGTTTCTTGGCTGCAGGGTAGAAATGAAAACACTGTACATATTGAATAGATCTTGTAATCTAAAAGAAATCAGTTTATCAGAGGAGACAGACTCATAGATTTTTTTTTTTCTGTAGCACTAACTTCTAAAGGTAATTTCTCCTATGACTTTATTAGGAACCAATGAGTGATGTTATAAAGCAATCAAGATTTGAACAACATATGCAAAAGCAAAATTCATATGAGTATTTCTTGTTATGTTTAATAAAAGCCAAGGACATAAAAAGCAACTTAGTGGTGGTTATTTTTTTTAAAGAGGTTTGTCTAATGTGGTCTGAAAAATTGCTTTCTTGTAGTCAAACTGGTTCAAAGTTAGAAATTAGAAGGTTTTCTTTTTTAATTTTTTAAATATGTTTTCATTGATTTCAGAGAGGAAAGAAAAGGGGGAGAGAACGATAGAAACATCAATGATGAGAATCATTGATCAACTGCCTTCTGCACACCCCCCACTGAGAATTGAGTCTACAACCCTCAGACTGACCAGAATCTAACTGTGACCTCCTGGTTGGAAGGTTGATGCTCAACCTCTGAGCCACACTGGCCAGGTGAGCTTAGAAGGTTTTAAAAGTATGGCCCTTGGGTCATCATTCTAAATAGTAACTAGGGTTTTGCTAAATGCTTTGATAGCCTTTAAAAATCTGAGCATGGCTTGTAATTTTAGTGTTTTAAAACAGGAAGTTATAATTTTTTTATAAATCGAACTGTTCTTCAAAACTAGAAAATCCTTGAAAATAATATCAAGGCCTCATTCATTTATGTTTCCCCATCCTTCACACAGTGTTTGAGTGCAGTAGGAAAAGGCACAGAATAAATATTGGTCAAATGAATAAATGGTAATTTATTTTCAAGATTGTTCTCTCTATCCCTGAAAGCTGATGGTCCACATTCTGAATGAGGGTGGATTCAGATGATTCAGAAACCAAACAAGTAGGTGAGATATCCGATTATAAGCAGCCCAGCCAGAGAGATGCCCTTGAGGGAAGCAGATGGGCTGGTTTGAGGGCCACTCACTGTGGTGTCTCCTTATGAAGTCACCACAGTCCAGGTCTGCTTTACTTTGTATATCTAGACACTTGGCCAGTCATATACATGCATACACATACACACATTACTAAGTGCCATTCATGTGCCAGGCTTTATACTTTCATGGTTGAAGATACTATGGTATGAAAAGAGGCATAGTTCGTGCCCTCGTAGGGCTTCCAATCTGTTAGAGATGACAGACATTTATCAAGTAATCACAACAAATATGCAACTACAAACTATGACAAGTACTCTGAAGTGGAAAAAAGAAGGGTTTACAGTGGTTATCTTCTTAACCTGACTTAGAGAGCAATGAAGACCTGAGCTAGGAGCTAACTAAGCAAATAGAGAGTGAGAACATTCCAAACAGAGGGGATAGCATACTCAAAATTCAGTGATAGAAGAGACCATAATGTGTTTGAAGAATTAAATGACGCCTCAAGTGGCTGTGATACAGAGCATGAATGTAGAGTCAGGGAAGATAAAAACTGATGAGGAAGACAGGAGCCTGATCATTTAATACCCTGTAGATTGGCAAGAAATTTTTTATTCCTTCATCTTAAGAGCAGTGGGAAGCTACTTCAAGAATTAAGGTAGAGCCGAGACCAGTTTGGCTCCGTGGATAAAACATCAGCTTGCGGACTGAAAGGTCCTGGGTTCCATTTCAGTCGGGGCATGTACCTTGCTTACGGGCACATCTCCACTGTGGGGCGTGCAGGAGGTGGCTGATCGATGTCTCTCTCTCATCGATGTTTCTGACTTTCTATCTCTCTCCCTGCCTCTCTGTAAAAAGTCAATAAAATATATTTAAAAAAAAGAATTAAGGTAGAAACAAAAAAGCTTAAATATGATCAGATTTACATTTGAAAAGATTCCTGGCTTTCCTTTAGAGAACAGGTTGGAGGTGAGCAGGGGTGGGTGGAAATCAGAAAAGAGGTTACTGTATCTGTCCAGATGCATGCCTTGTAGTATGCATTTTATAATACATGCACAAAATTCATGCACGGGTCGGGGGGCGGCGGCCGCGGAGAGTTCCTTCAGCCCAGTCTGCTCTCCAATCTGGGACCCTAGGTAGGATAGGGCCTAAACGGGCAGTAGGACATCCCTCTCACAATCCAGGACTGCTGGCTCCCAACTGCTCAGCTGCCTGCCAGCCTGATCGCCCCCCTAATCACTTCCCTAACAGCCTGATTGATGACTAACTGCTCACCTGCCAGCCTGTTTGCCCCTAACTGCCCTCCCTGTGGGCCTGGTCGCTCCTAACTGCCCTCCCCTGCAGGCCTGGGTCCCCTCCAACTGTCCTCCCCTGTAGGTTTGATCACCCCCAACTGCCCTCCTTGCAGGCCTGGTCCCTGCCAACTGCCCCCCTCCCCCTGCTGGCCACCTTGTGATGGCCATCTTGTGTTCACAGGGAGACAGAATCTTTTGACCACAAGGGGGCAGTCATCTTGTATGTTGGAGTGATGGTCAGTCTGAATATTACCTTTTTATTAGATAGGATAGAGGCGCCAGATGGTTTGCCCTGAAGGGTATCCCAGATTGGGGTCGGGGTTCCCTTGGGATGTGGGGTGGCCTGGACAAGGGGCCTGTGGTGGTTTGCAGGCTGGCCATGCCCCCCCTCAGTGACCCAAGTGGAGGCCCTGGTATCTGGGATTTATTTTTCTTCTACAATTGAAACTTTGTAGCCTGGAGCAGAGTCAAGCCTTCTGCTCTCTCCATGGTAGCAGCCATTGAAACTTTGTTGCCTTAGTGGAAGCCTGGATCTGCCAGGGAGTGAGAAAAGCTTGGCTTCCTCCATTGTTGGGGGCAAGCCAAGCCTCCCTCCTGCTCTCTCTGTGGCCATAGCCATCTTGGTTGGGTTAATTTGCATGCTTTCTCCTGATTGGCTGGTGGGTGTGGCTTATGTAGCACAGGTATGATCAATTTGCATATTACTCTTTTATCAGCTAGGATAAGAAACCTCTACCTCTTAGCACACACAGATTTTTTCACATCACCACCTGTGTTTTTATGATAGTTCAGCCTATGAAAGCTCAGCCATAGGGCTGAACTTCTATTTATGGTAATAGCAGTTGTTTGACCCAGAGACATGGATGAGCTAAAGATGGGTCTGGGAATGAAAGGAAAGAGGGATACCATCTTCCAAAATCTTCCAGGATTCACCAAACCAGTTTGGCTCAGTGGATAGAGTGTTGGCCTGGGGACTGAAAGGTCCCAGGTTTGATTCTGGTCAAGGGCATGTACCTTGATTGTGAGCACATCCCCAGTAGAGGGCTTGCAGGAGATAGCTGATCAATGTTTCTCTCTTATCAATGTTTCTAACTCTCTATCCTTCTCCCTTCCTCTCTGTGGGAAATCAATAAAATATATTTAAAAAAATCTTCCAGGATTCTTTGCCCAAAGTTTCCAAAAGAGTTGTCTCTATTCGCTATCTCCTTTTGCCTATCTCCCATCACCTATCAATCACACTTGTCTGATTTTTGCCCCTCCTATTCCATTAAAATAGGTAAAGTCACAAATGATCTTCAAGCTATGGAGGGAAGAGAACTCACAACAAAATTTAGAAGATGAAGTAACAGATGTCTGTGAGGGTTAGGTATGAAGGTGAGAGAAATGAAAGACTCAAATATGACCTCTACACTTTTGGCTTTCTCAGAGCCATTTCTAAGAAAGTTTTCATCAGGCAAGGGCCAGACTGGGGAGGAATAGTTTTGAACATATTGAGTTGCAGGTTCCTTTAAAGTGTCACTTGGGATTCTCAAATCGTGTGTGTGTGTGTGTGTGTAAATATGTGAGGAGCCTGGAATTCAGGAGAAGTCTGGACTGAAAAAAAAAATTAGGAGTAATTGGTGTAGAAATGGTAATTGAAGTTGTATAGGTAGCTGGGATTATCTAAAGTAGGAATTCCTAGTTTTCTGTGTGTGTGCTATAAGTCCCTTTTCTGAAAATTACAAAGAAAATATCAGTTGTATGTATACACACACACTCACATATACTATTTTAAACATATATAATATAATAAAATTTTCAAATAGTCTATCAATACCCATTGGATATTCATATGATACTGATAGACTACATGGAAATATACATTAAGATATTAAAAATGATCTGAAACTGTGTAATATAAAAGGTAAAAAAAAAGATTATTAAGTCGAGATGGTGTAACTTTGCAGTTGAGCATCGACCTGTGAAACCAGGAAGTCACGGGTTCCATTTCTGGTCAGGGAATAGTCCTGGGTTGCAGTCTCAGTCCCCAGTAGGGGGCATGCAGGATGCAGCTGATCAATGATTCTCATCATTGATGTCTCTCTTTCTCTCCCATCTCTCTGAAATAAATAAAAAAATATTTTTAAAAAGCACTATACAATATAGCAAAAACTACAATCACAGGAAATTTGATAGCCATGGTGCCTTCATTATTGAAACTGAAATACTAAAAACAAAACAAAAAAATAAAAAAAAACACATAAAATTAAGACTCACCTTAAGAAATTAGAAAAAGAATAAACTAAAAGAGCAGGAAGAGATTAGTAAAGATAAAGCTGAAAATAAGCTAAAACATAAAAAATAGTAAAAATGGCCCTTGCTGGTTTGGCTCAGTGGATAGAGCATCTGCCTGTGGACTGAAGGGTCCTAGGTTTGATTCTAGAGAAGGACACATGCCTGGATTGTGGCTTGAACCCCAGTAGGGGGTATGCAGGAGTCAGCCGATCAATGATTCTCTCTCATCATTGATGTTTCTCTCTCTCCCTCTCCCTACTTCTCTGAAATAAAAAAATATATATATATTTTAAAAATAGTAAAAATTATTAATAAATTTGAAAACTTTTTAAAAAGAAGGATTTTTAAGTGGATTTTTAGAGAGAGAGGAAGGGTAAGGGAGAGAGAAAAACACCAATGTGTGAGAATGATACATTTATTGGCTGCTCTGCATGCCCCTACCAGGGTTTGAGGCTAAAAACCGGGCATGTGTCCTGACCTGGAATTGAACCTGCCTTTTGATGCACAGGATGATGCTCCAAGTAACTGAGCCACACTGGCCAGGGCTGAAATTTTTTTAAAAAGGATAATAAAGAAAAAGACAAAATATTGTGCCTGGGATCAAACCCAGGATCTCTTGGTCCCTGGGACAATGCTCAATCCACTGAGCCACACAGCTGGGCAAGACAAAATATTTATGAGTAGGAATGAGAAAGAAGATAATCATAGATACAAAAGTGATAAGAATTGTAAGAAAACTAGAGGCTCAGTGCATGAAATTCATGCACTGTGGGGGGGGGCGTGCCGTGAGGATACCTCAGCCTGGACTGTGCCCTCTTGCAGTCTGGGAGCCTTTGGGGGATGTCCTCATGACAACTTGGGCCCACAGAGCAGACATCTTTAGTGCTGCAGCAGAAGAATGCTGTGCTTGTCAGGTGTGAGCCCAACTTCTGACTGAGCAGCGCTCCCCCTGTGTGAGTGTACTGATCACCAGGGGGCAGCTCCTGCATTAATAGTCTGTCCCCTGGTGGCTAGTGCATGTCATAACAACCAATCATCCACCATTGGATCGATTTGCATAATAGCTTTTTAAAAAAATAAACCTTTATTGCTCAGATTATTACAATTGTTCCTCTTTTTTTTCACCCACAGCTCCCTTCCACTCGGTTCCCACACCACACTCTACCCTTACTCCCCCTCCCCCTGCACTGTCCTCATCCATAGGTGTACAATTTTTGTCCAGTCTCTTCCTGCACCCTCTCACACCCCTTTCCCCCCGAGAATTGTCAATCCACTCCCTTTATATGCCCCTGATTCTATTATATTCAGTTTATTCTGTTCATCAGACTTTTTATTCACTTGATTTTTAGATTCACTTGTTGATAGATATGTATTTGTTGTTCATAGTTTTTTGTCTTTACCTTTTTCTTCTTTCTCCTCTTCTTAAAGAATACCTTTCAGCATTTCATATAATACTGGTTCGGTGGTGGTGAACTCCTTTAGCTTTTTCTTATCTGTGAAGCTCTTTATCTGCCCTTCAATTCTAAATGATAGCTTTCCTGGGTAGAGTAATCTTGCTATTCATCACATTGAATATTTCTTGCCACTCCTGTCTGGCCTGCATAGTTTCTGTTGAAAAATCAGCTGACAGTAGTATGGGTGATCCCTTATAGGTAACTAATTGTTTTTCTCTTGCTGCTTTTAAGATTCTCTCTTTGTCTTTTGCTCTTGACATTTTAATTATCATGTGTCTTGGTGTGGTCCTCTTTGGATTCCTTCTGTTTGGGGTTCTGTGCACTTCCTGGACTTGTAAGTCCATTTCTTTCTCCAAGTAGAGAAAGTTTTCTGTCATTATTTCTTCAAATAAGTTTTCAGTATCTTGCTCTCTCTCTTCTTCTGACTCCCCTATAATTTGGATGTTGGTATGCTTGAAGTTGTTCCAGAGGCTCCTTACACTATCTTCACATTTTTGGATTCTTTTTTCTTTTCCAATTAGGTGTTTTTTGCTTCTTTGTATTTCAAATCTTTGACTTGATTCTTGGGATCCTCTAATCTGGTGTTGGATCTCTGTATATTATTCTTTATTTCAGTCAGTGTATACTTAATTTTTAGTTGGTCCTTTTTCATATCCTTGAGGGTCTCACTAAATTTATTGGCAGTTTCTAGAAACTTTTTGAGAAATCTTATAACTGTGGTTTTAAACTCTATATTCGGTCGTTTGTTTTCCTCCATTTCTGTCATCTGTGACCTGTTTCTTTGTCTCTGCATTTTGGCTGCTTCCCTGTGTTGATAGAGTGGCTTTGTGTACTAGGTGTCCTATAAGGCCTAGTGGCTTAGCTTTCGCAGTTACCTGAGGAGGACACTCTTGGTGCACCCCTCTGTGGGCTGTGTGCACAGTCTTGTAGTTAAGCCTTGGTTGTTGTTGGTATCACTTGGAGGGATTGACCTCCAGGCCAGTTGGTTGTGAGGATCAGCTGTGTTTACACTGGGAGAACTTCTGTGCTAGAGTCAGCCTTATGAGACAAGACAAGACTTGCTTCAGCAGGGCTTTTGTGCTCACTGAATCTGCCCCTTGAGTGTGTCACCTATGGATCTGAGGAGTTGTAATCTGGATGATCCCACTCTCACCACTGGGAGATCTGCAGAGGTGCAAATTTAGCCTCTGCCTGAGGCCACCCAACAGGAGCTCCAGAGAGATCTGAAGATTCTTCTTCTTTGTTTGGGGTTTGGAGGTGACCAAATGAGGCCCAGCTGTGAAGCAATGCAAGCTACTATGGACCCTTGGGTCTTCTTTTAGTGGCTCTGGGGGTCTCTGACCCAGCTGCAGTTTGTTAGGTAAGTTTAGGTTGCAAAGGGTCAGGCCATTCATATGCAAAAGCCTCTGCGCACAGCTTGGGTGGGACGGGGTCTCAGGGAATCAACGGGGCAGAGCAAACAGCACCTAATTGAAAAAGACAGCCAGTCCTCAGTTGCCAGCCCTTTCCTTGGCGTGAGGGATCGCCTCTGTACTCTGCACTTTTCTTCCACACCTCCTCTGAGTCTCAGTGTGCTTTTCTCTTTCCTTCTAGTTGTAGAATTTCCACTCAGCCAGCCTTCCCGTGGTTCTGGATGATGTCCGTTTTGTCTTTTAGTTGTAGTTTTGAAGTGGTTGTGCGAGGCAGCAATTTCAGGTGTTTACCTATGCCGCCATCTTGTTTTTTTTTCTGCATAATAGCATTTTATTATACAGATAACACCTGCAACTTGATGGCAATGCATTTGAAAAGTTAGCAGAAATAGTAATTTTCAGTTATATTATAAGTTAAAAAATAAAAGGAAAATGATAATATAGCAAAAAAAAAATTCATACTATACAATAAAAGAGATTTGGGAGGTGACTAGAGATCTACCATTTACTAAAAGGATCAGAACCTGATGGTTTTACAACTAAGATCCCTCTCACCTTTAAAGAACACACAAGTCCACTGTTATTTGATCTGCTAGTTCAAACAAAATTTGGAAATGCATTTTATAAAACTGACATAACTTCAAGAGCAATCTTTGATAAAGATATAAAAAGGAACTATGGGCCATCTTTGTTAATGAAGAGAGACAAAAATTCCAAGTAAAATATTAGCAAATGAAATTCAGCACTCAAGCGTAAAGGACTGCAACCAGATCGAGTTATTTCAAACATAGGAGGGTGATTAGGCTCTCAGGAAATGTATCAGTATAATTCATAATAAACTCCATGAATCAAAGAAAAGCCATAAGATCATATCAGTAGATGCTAAAATTAAAAATCTTAGAAGGTATATGAGGGAAGCTAAAGTACAACATGGTGGTTTTATTTATTAATTAATTAATATATTTTCATTGATTTCAGAGAGGAAGGGAGAGAAAGAAAAGGATAGAAACATCAATGATGAGAGAGAATCATTGATTGGTTGCCTTCTACATACCCCCAACCATGTCCTTACTGGGAATCTCAGTGACCTTCTGTTCATAGGTCGATGCTCAACCATTGAGCCACACTAGCTGGGTTACAAGTTGGTGATTTTTGTTAATGATATTGTATTATATAATTGAAAGTTGCTAAGAGAGTATATCATAAGTGTTCTTAAAACACACACACACACAAAGGTAACTATGTGAAGTAATGGATGTGTTAATGTGTTAATTGACTTAATTGTGGTACTCATTTCACAATGTGTACATATATTAAATTATCACACTGTATTTCTTAAAAATCATGTTGCATAACCTAAATAAATACATTCTTTATTTGTCAATCATACCTAAATACAGCTGAGAAGGAAATAAAAGACACTTTCCTTGCAAAGTATCTGCGTAAATCTCAGATACTCAAAACATGTCAGTAAAATTTGAATATGTTTACATAATTTAAAGAGAAAAACATTTAAAAATAAAAGCATCTATTTTTTTGTTTATATTTTTTTGAAATGAAAGAAAATGTAGAAGACCATATGTATAACCTCAGTATAAAGTAGACCAAGACAGCAAACTCAGAAAAGAAAGAAGTACTTGACTTAATGAAACCATTTAAATAAATTTAAAATTGGGGGAGAGAGGAGGAGGGGATATGCAATGGGGAGAACACAAAGTTACTATTTTTTTAAAATATATTTTTAGAGAGAAACCAAGATGGCAGCACAGGTGAACACCTAAACTGCTGCCTCGCACAACAATTTCAAAACTACAACTAAAAGACAGAACATACATCATCAGAACCACAGGAAAGCTGGTTGAGTGGAAATTCTACAACT
>PVJN01022674.1:0-33026 GCA_004026805.1 Lasiurus borealis | reverse complement strand
CATAGTAGGAGACTTTAATACCCCACTGTCACCATTGGACAGATCCTCTAAACAAAAAATCAGCAAAGAAACATCAATCCTAAATGACTCACTAGACCAGATGGAATTAACTGACATCTTCAGAGCATTTCACCCCAAAGCCACAGAATATACATTCTACTCCAGTGCACATGGGTCATTTTCAAAGATAGATCACATACTGGGTCATAAGAAAAGTATCTTCAAATTCAAGAAGATAGAAATCATATCAAGCATTTTCTCAGACCACAGTGGCATAAAACTGGAAATCAACTATAATAAAAACAATAGAAAGAAATCAAACACATGGAGACTAAACACCATGCTATTAAACAACGACTGGGTAACCAGAGAGATCAAGGAAGAAATAAAAAACATCATGGCAACAAATGACAATGACAACACAACAATACAAAATTTATGGGACACAGTGAAAGCAGTCTTGAGAGGTGAGTTCATAGCCCTACAAGCCTACTTAAAAAAAAAAACAACAACAGGAAACAATGGTAATAAACCACCTAAACCTACAACTCAAAGAGCTAGAAAGAGAGCAACAAGAAAAGCCCAGTGTGCTCAGAAGGAAGGAAATCGTGAAGATTAGAGAGGAGATAAACAACTTGGAGACCAAAGAAACAATTCAAAATTTCAACCAAAAAAAAGAGCTGGTTCTTTGAAAGGATAAACAAGATTGATGGACCTCTAGCCAGGATCATCAAGAAGCAAAGAGAGAAGACCCATATCAACAAAATCAGAAATGAAAGAGTAGAAATTACAACAGACCCTGTGGAAATACAAAGGATTGTTAAAAAATACTATGAACAACTCTATTCCAACAAATTGGACAACCTGCATGAAATGGACATTTTCCTAGAATAATATAATCTCCCACAACTCTATGAAGAGGAAGCCAAACATCTCAATAGTCCAATAACTATGGAAGAAATTGAAGCAGTAATCAAAAGCTTCCAGCAAATAAAAGCCCTGGACCAGATGGCTACACAGGAGAGTTTTACCAAACATTCAAGGAAGAATTAAAACCTATCCTCCTCAGACTATTCAAAAACATTCAAGAAGAAGGAACACTTCCAAACAACTTCTATGAAGCCAGCATCAGCCTAATACCAAAACCAGATAAAGACAACACAATGAAAGAGAATTATAGGCAAATATCTCTTAGGAACATAGATGGCAAAATCCTCAACAAAATTCTAGCAAATCGGATTCAGAAGTACATCAGAAAGATCATACACCATGACCAAGCAGGATTCATCCCAGGAATGCAGGGATGGTTCAATATCCGCAAATCAATAAATGTGATACATCGCAAAAACAAATTGAGAGATAAAAATCACATAGTAATATCAATTGATGCAGAAAAAGCATTTGACAAAATCCAACACCCTTTCTTGATAAAAACTCTCAGCAAAGTGGGAATAGAAGGATCATATCTCAACATCATAAAAGCCATATACGATAAACCCACAGCCAACATCATACTCAATGGGCAAAAACTAAAACCATTTCCCCTAAGAAGAGGAACAAGACAGGGATGCCCACTCTCACCTCTCCTGTTCAACATAGTACTGGAAGTGTTAGCTATTGCAATTAGACAAGAAGAAGTAATAAAAGGCATCCAAATTGGAAAAGAAGAAGTAAAGCTGTCCTTATTTGCAGATGACATGATATTGTACATAAAAAACCCAAAGGACTCCATTCCAAAACTAATTGACTTAATTAATGAATTCGGCAATGTAGCAGGATACAAAATTAATGCTAAGAAGCCTGTGGCATTTCTATACACTAATAAAAAATTACAGAAAGAGAAACTATAAAAGCAATCCCATTTACCATCGCACCAAAAAATTAAGATAATTAGGAATAAACCTAACTAAAGAGGTAAAAAACCTATATGCAGAAAACTACAAGACACTGAAAAAAAGAGATAGAGGAAGATTTTAACAATTGGAAGAGCATACCATGCTCATGGATTGGGAGAATCAACATCATTAAAATGTCCATACTACCCAAAGCAATCTACAGATTCAACACACTACCCATTAAAATACCAATGACATATTTCACAGACCTAGAAAGAACTCTTCATAGATTCATCTGGAACAAAAAAAAGACCATGAATAGCTACAGCAATTCTGAGAAAGAAGAATAAAGTAGGTGGGATCTCAATACCAGATTACAAGTTATACTACAAAGCAACTGTTCTCAAAACAGCCTGGTACTGGCACAAGAACAGACATATAGACCAATGGAATAGAATAGAGAACCCAGGTATCCACCCAAATCACTATGCTCAACTAATATTTGACAAAGGAGATATGAACACTCAAGGGGGCCAAGATATCCTCTTCAATAAATGGTGTTGGGAAAATTGGACAGATACATGCAAAAAAACGAAACTGGACCACCAACTTACACCAAATACAAAAATAAACTCGAAATGGATACAGGACTTAAACATTAGAAGGGAAACCATAAAAATACTAGAGGAATCCACAGGCAACACAATCTCAGATATATGCTGAAAGAACTTCTTCACTGATACGGCTCCAAAAGCAATGGAAGCTAAAGAAAAAATAAACAAATGGGATTATATCAAAATAAAAAGCTTTTGCACAGCAAAAGAAACCATCAACAAAACAACAAGAAAGATCACTGTATGGGAGAACATATTTGCAAATGTTTTCACTGATAAAGGTTTAATCTCCAAAATCTACAGCCAACTCATACAACTTAATAAAAGGAAGATGAACGATCCAATAAAAAAATGGGCAACGGATCTAAATAGAACCTTTTCGAAAGATGACAGAAGGAAGGCCAATAGACACATGAAAACATGTTCAAAGTCATTAATCATCCAAGAGATGCAAATCAAAACGACAATGCGATACCATCTTACACTGGTCAGAATGGCAAGCATCAACAAATCAGCAAACGACAAGTGTTGGCAAGGATGCGGAGAAAAAGGAACTCTTGTGCACTGTTGGTGGGAATGCAGTCTGGTGCAGCCACTGTGGAGAACAGTATGGAGTTTCCTCAAAAAACTAAAAATGGATCTCCCATTTGACCCTGTAATCCCACTCTTAGGAATTTATCCTAAGAAAACACAAACCCTAATCAGAAAGGATTTATGCACCCCTATGTTCATAGCAGCACAATTTACAATAGCTACAATTTGGAAACAGCGTAGGTGCCCGTCAGCAGATGAATGGATCAGAAAACTGTGGTATATCTACACAATGGAATTCTATGCTTCCATTAAAAACTCTCACCATTTGCAGCAACCTGGATGGAACTGGAGAGCCTTATGCTTAGTGAAATAAGCCAGTCAATGAGGGAGAAGCATCACATAATCTTACTCATTGTTGGATAATAAAGAACATTATAAACTGATGAACAAAAGGATAGATACAGAGGCAGAAAAGCTTCAAACAGACTGTGAAATTACAGCAGGGAGATTAAAGTTAGTTGAGGTAGATAAGAGATCAATCAAAGGACTTGTATGCATGCATATAAGCATAACCAATGAACATAAACACTGGGGGGGTTGCGGAATACCTGGGAGGGAGGGGGGGCTATGGGAGATATGTATAAAAAATTTAAAAAAATTGAAAAAAATAATAAAGTGAAAATTTTCTAAATGTATTTTACTTACCAGGTTTTTTCCTTACATGCTATTATCCTACTCCCCCCACCTTATGTTTTGATTTGAGAATTTGGTAAATTTTTTTAATGCAATCTTGATAACTTTAAATTTTAACTTTTTGCAAATATGCCTGCTTTCTGTTCATTATATATTAAACAATTATACCATGAGATGAGCTATCAACAGAAATTTTAATTAATACGTTAGAAACAGTTAGTTGTCCAGTTCACTTAAATTTTCTTGGGTGTTCGCTTATTGCAGTTCGCCAATTTAATCTGTAAGCTTGATAACTCTTTTATGTCAAATTAATACTCTACCAACAATCTTATATTACCCTGTATATATTAGTGGAGAGGTTTATTTGCATTGAGTTGGCACTGAACATTCTTGATGCTAGGCTGAATTTAGATATAGGGCAGCTGCTGTTGGCATGTTTCTGTCTGTTACCTGGGTCTCGGTTTGTGCTGAGCATGAAAAGCGAGGTAGCCATGGGGGCAGGAGACCACCCTCAGAAGGGATGAAGGTTCAGACCCCTTCGAGGTTGGTGAGGGGCGGGGTGAAGGTCTGTGCCCCACCTCTGTTGATCCCAAAGTTCTTTTCTGATGGCCCCTCTGCGACTGTGCCTGTCTTAAGCTGTTCCTTCCCTGAGGAATCTTACCCGTTTCTGGCTAACCAGTCATCCTACAGGGCCAAACAGGTTGTTGTGAGTTTCAGTTCTGTCTCCCTGGTAGCCTATGCCCCCCGTGGCCTCCACACGCAGCACCTGCCTTGGGGATCCCCTTGCCTGCTGGTGGGACCCCGGCACTGTTCACTTATCTGGGGGAATTCAGGTTCCTTCTCCAGTGATGGCTCAGGTCACACCATTTGGCAAGAGACAGATTCATTATATCAGCCAACTCCAGGCTTCAACCTCAGGATGAATAGAGAGCTCAGGCTACAGCTGAGGGCCATTGGATTGTGAGAAGAGGATCCCTCTTGGCAAAAGAGAAAAGAGGGCCAGTATAGAATGCTCAAGTGCCTTCCCAGTGCCTCAATTCCTTCTGAAAGGGATTAAATCCTTTCATGTCCTCTTTTTAAATTGCTGCTAAACATTCAAAGGATTAGTTTGTACCTTCATTTGGGGTGGTTGTACAATATGTTGTTGTGAAATATCAAAAATTAAATGATATTGTAGGATAATCTCATGTAAGGTTATTCTTTGCTCTAGGCCATGTCAATTCGATTTCAAACAGGCTGACAATTTCTTTTTGTAACTTTATATAAACTATTTCAGGGAGGCAAAAACATAGATTACTTACCTTAGCTCAAGAGGCCAAATGTATTGACTTTCAATTCTGCTCCTTATGACTTTTAAAGGAAACTTCTCTTTATTTCCTTCCAAAATGATTTTCATGTTACAGAGTTTCATTTAAAAATCTTTGTCTCATGAAGTAATTTCTCTTCAGGTTATGGAGACCACTGTATGAATTTCCTCTCCTGCCACAACTTCCCCATTGTCTTTGCCCAATGCTTATGCTCATATGCATATACGAAGGTCCCTCTGTTGATCTCTCCACTTTTTCCCACCAACCCCCACTTCCATGAGGTTTGATGCTTTGTTCGATGTTTCTCATTCTCGAGATCTGATCTTGATTATCAGTCTATGTCATTCATTATATTCCACAGATGAGTGAGATCATGTGATATTTGTCTTTCTCTGCCTGGCTTATTTCAATAAGCATAATGCTCTCCATCTCCATCCATGTTGGTGCAAATGGTATGAGCTCCTTTTTTACCACAGAGTAGAATTCCATTGTGTAGATGAACAACAGTTTTTTAATCCAATCATCTGTTGATGGGCACTTAGGCTGTTTCCATATATTGGCTATGGTGAATTGTGCTGCTATGAACATTGGAGTGCATATATCCTTTCTGATTGGAGTTTCTAGTTATATTCCTAGTAGTGGGATCACTGGATTTGTCCAGAGATATCAGTGGTGTATTAAAATCCCCTACTATGATTGTATTGCTGTCGATATCTCCCTTGATATCCTCCAGGAGATTTTTTATGTGTTAGGTACATATATGTTTACCAGAGTTATATCTTCTTGATGAATTGCTCCTTTTAGTATTATGTAGTGGCCTTCCATATCTCTTTTTATAGCCTTTACTTTGAGGTCTATTTTATCGGATATAAGTATTGCTACCACAATCCACAATAAGGGCCACAAAGCCTGAGCAATGGGAATCGGTCCACCAGTGAAGGATGAGGGGTGTCTTACAAACCAGGGGAAGGACCTAGGGACTCAATTGATGTTTTCCAGGGGTTTCATTGCCTGGGAAATACCTGGAAATATCCTGTAACTTTTTTTATTGTGTTACATGTATACATATCTCCCCATTTACCCCCCTCCTAGGCATTCCCCACACTCCCCAGTGTCTATATTCATTTGTTATGCTTATATGCATCCAGACAACTCCTTTGGTTGGTCTCTTATCTACCCCACCTCTCCTTAAACTTCCTGTTGTAATTTTACAGTCTGTTTCATGCTTTACTGCTTCTGTGTCTATCCTTTTGTTCATCAGTTCATAATGTTCTTTATTATTCACAAATGATTGAGATCATGTGGTGTTTCTCCTTCAATGACTGGCTTATTTCACTAAGCATAAGGCTCTCCAGTTCCATCCAGATTGCTACAAATGGTAAGAATTCTTTCTTTTTAATGGCAGCATAGAATTCCATTGTGTAGATATACCACAGTTTTCTGATCCACTCATCTGCTGATGGGCATCTAGGCTGTTTCCAAATTATAGCTATTGTAAATTCTGCTGCTATGAACATAAGGGTGCATAAATCCTTTAAGATTGGTGTCTCTAATTTCTTAGGATATATTCCTAAGAGTGGGATTGCTGGGTCAAATGGGAATTCCATTTTTAGTTTTTTGAGGAAACTCCATACTATCCTCCATAGTGGCTGCACCAGTCTGCATTCCAACCAACAGTGCACAAGGGTTCCTTTTTCTCCGCATCCTCTCCAACACTTGTCGTTTGTTGATTTGTTGATGATACCCATTCTGACAGGTGTAAGATGGTATCGCATTGTCGTTTTGATTTGCATCTCTCGGATGATTAGTGACTTTGAACATATTTTCATGTGTCTCTTGGCCTTCCTTGTGATATCTTTCAAAAAGGTACTATCTAGGGCCGTTGCCCATTTTTTTATTGGATCATTTATCTTTCTTTTATTAAGTTGTATAAGTTGGCTGTAGATGTTGGAGATTAAACCTTTATCAGTGATAACATTTGCAAATATGTTCTCCCATACAGTGGGCTTTCTTATTGTTTTGTTGATGGATTCTTTTGCTGCTCAAAACCTTTTTATTTTGATGTAGTCCCATTTTTTTTTCTTTAGCTTCCATTGCCTTTGGAGCGATATCAGTGAAGAAGTTCTTTCGGCATATATCTGAGATTGTGCTGCCTGTGGATTCCTGTAATATTTTTATGGTTTCCCCTCTAATGTTTCAGTCCTGTATCCATTTTTATTTTGGTTTTGTATTTGGTGTCAGCTGGTGGTCCAGTTTCTGTTTTTTGCATGTATCTGTCCAATTTTCCCAATATCATTTATTGAAGAGGCTCCATTGAGTGTTCGTGCCTCCTTTGTCAAATATTAGTTGAGCATAGTGTTTTGGCTGCATATCTGGATTCTCTATTCTATTCCATAGGTATATATGTCTGTTCTTGTGCCAGTACCAGGCTGTTTTGAGAACAGTTGTTTTGTAATATAGCTTGAAATCTGGTATTGAGATCCCACCTACTTTATTTTTCTTTCTTAGAATTGCTGTGGCTATTCGTGCTCTTTTTTTGTTCCAGGTGAATCTTTAAAGAATTCTTTCTAGGTGTGTGAAATTCCTTGTTGGTATTTTAGTGGGTAGTGCATTGAATCTATGCTTTGGGTAGTATGGAAATTTTAATGATGTTGATTGTCCCAATCCATGAGCCTGGTATGCTCTTCCATCTGTTTACATCTTCCTCTATCTCTTTTTTCAGTGTCCTGTAGTTTTCTACAAGTAGGTCTTTTACCTCTTTAGTTAGCTTTATTTAATTTTTTTGTTGCGATGGTAAATGGGATTGCTTTTTGAGTCTCTCTTTCTGTAATTTCACTCTTAGTGTATACAAGTGCCATATATTTCTTGGCATTAATTTTGCATCCTGCTCCATTGCTTAATTCATTTATTAAGTCAGTTAGTTTGGGATGGAGTCCTTCAGGTTTTTAGGTGAGAGTGGGCAACCCTGTCTTGTTCCTGTTCTTAGGGGAAATGGTTTTAGTTTTTGCCCATTGAGTATGATGTTAGCTGTAGGTTTATTCCAACCAACAGTGCACAAGGGTTCCTTTTTCTCCGCATCCTCTCCAACACTTGTCGTTTGTTGATTTGTTGATGATACCCATTCTGACAGGTGTAAGATGTTGAGGTATGCTCCCTCTATTCCCACTTTGCTGAGAGTTTTTATCAAGAAAGGGTGTTGGATTTTGTCAAATGCTTTTTCTACACCAATTGATATGATTATGTGATTTTTATCTCTCAATTTGTTTATGTGCTGTATCACGTTTATTGATTTGTGGATATTGTACCATCCTTGCATTCTGGGATAAATCCTACTTGATCATGGTGTGTGATCTTCTGATGTACTGCTGAGTCCAATTGGCTAGAATTTGGTTGAGGATTATGGCATCTATGTTCATGAGAGATATTGGCCTATAATTCTCTTTCATTGTGTTGTTTTTATCTGGTTTTGGTATTAGGGTGATGCTGGCTTCATAGAAGGTGTTTGGAAGTGTTCCTTCTTCTTGAATGTTTTTGAATAGTCTGAGGAGGAGAGGTTTTAATTCTTCATTGAATGTTGATAATCTCCTGTGTAGCCATCTGGTCCCCGGCTTTTATTTGCTGAAAGCTTTTGGATGACTGCTTTAATTTCTTCCCTAGTTATTGACTATTGAGATTTTTAGATTCTTCCTGATTGTGTTTTGGAAGGTTATGTTTTTCTAGGAACATGTCTATTTCTTGCAGGTTTTCCAATTTGTTGGAATACAGTTGTTCATAGTATTTTTTAACAATCCTTTGTATTCCGCTGGGGTCTGTTGTTATTTCTTCTCTTTCATTTCTGATTTTGTTTATTTGCGTCTTCTCTCTTTGCTTCTTTGTGAGCCTGGCTATAGATCCATCAATCTTGTTTATCCTTTCAAAGAACCAACTCTTGGTTTTGTTGATCTTTTGAATTGTTTCCTTGTTCTCCTTGTTGTTTATCTCCACTCTGATCTTTCCTATTTCCTTCCTTCTCCTTACACTGGGATTTTCTTGTTGCTCTCTTTCTAGCTCTTTTAGTTATACAGTTTTGAAATTTATTACCATTGTCTCCTGTTTTTTTGCAGTAGGCTTGTAGGGCTCTGAACTTCCCTCTCAAGACTGCTTTTACTGTGTCACATAAATTTTGTATTGTTCTGTTGTCATTGTCTTTTGTTGCCATGATGTTTTTTATTTCTTCCTTGATCTCTCTGGTTTCCCCATCATTGTTTAATAGCATGCTGTTTAGTCTCCATGTGTTTGATATTTTTTATATTGTTTTTATTATAGTTGATTTCCAACTTCATGCCACTGTGGTCTGAGAAAATGCTTGATATTATTTCCATCATCTTGAATTTGAAGAGACTTTTCATGTGACCCAACATAAAATCTATCTTTAAAAATGACCAATGTGCACTGGAGAAGAATGTATATTTTGTCGCTTTGGGGTGAAATGTTCTGAAGTTGTCAATTAAATCCATATGGTCTAGTGATTCATTTAGGATTGATGTTTCTTTACTGAATTTGTTTAGAGGATTTGTCCAGTGGTGACTGTGGGGTATTAAATCTCCTACTATTATTGTATTGCTGTCAATCTCTCCTTAATATTCCCCAGGAGTTTTTTTATGTATTTAGGTGCTCCTATATTGGGTGCATATATGTTTTCCAGACTTATTTTTTCTTGTTGGATTGTTCCCAATATTATTATGAAGTTGCCTTCTTTATCTCTTATTATGTCCTTCACTTTGACATCTATTTTGTCAGATATAAGTATTGCAACCTCAGCTTTTTATTTTTTCATTTCCATTTGCCTGAAATACCATCTTCCATCCTTCACCCTCAATCTGTGTGCATTTCTTTTCCTGAGGATGGTTTCTTGCAGACAGCAGATATATGGATCAGATTTTCTTATCCAGTTGGTTACCCTATGTCTTTTTATTGGAACATTTAATCCGTTGACATTTAAAGTTATTATTGATAGTTACTTATTTGTCGCCATTTTTAGTCTTTCCCACTAGTTCCTTCATTGCTTCCTATTTCTTTTTATTACAGCAAACCCTTTAACAATTTTTGCATTGCTAGTTTGGTGGCAATATATTACCTTAATACTTTTTTGTCTGCGAAGCTTCTGATTTCACCTTCAATTTTGATTGAAAGCCTTGTAAGGTACAGTATTCTTGGATTCAGACCCATCCTTTGCATTACTTTGTATATTTCATTTCATTCCCTTCTGTCCTGGTGAGTTTCTGTTGAGAAATCAGTTGCTAGTCTCATGGCGGTTCCTTCGTAGGTAACTTTCTGTTTCAATTTGGCCACTTTTAAGATTCTTACTTTGTGCTTGGTGTTTGCCAATTTAATTATTATATGCCTTGGTGTCAGTTTCGTGGGGTTCATTTTGCTTGGGCCTCTGTGAGCTTCTTGGATTTGTGTGGCTTTTTTCTTTTCTATATTGGGAAACTTTTCTGTCATTATTTCTTCAAACAGGTTTTCTATTTTTTGCTCATTTTCTGCTCTTTCTGGAACCCCAATTATGCTGTTATTGTTTTCTTTCATGTTATCCCAAGGTTCCCTTAGGCTCTCCTCTTGATTTTTAATTTTTTTTTTTCTAAAAGCTGCCGTGCTTGTGTATTTTTTCCTACCATGTGTTCTACCTCACTGATATTGTCTTCTACTTCTTGTAGTCTACTTTTGATGCTTTCTATTGAGTTCTTTATAACAGTAATGTCATTTTTCATTTCTTATTGATTATTCTGCATTTCTTCTAGGTTTTTCTGCATTTCTTCTTGCTTCTTATTCATTTCCTCTTGGGTCTTCTTCAGTTCCTCTTGGCTTTTACTCACATTGTCGATTTTGTCTTCCATTCTTTTCATCCACCTTATGGTCATTTCTCTGAACTCTTTCTCTGGCAGGCTTATTTCTGCTTCTATTTCGTTTACTTTCTTTTTTGGTGATACCTGCCTTTCTGTCGTATGCAGACTGTTTCTTCATCTGCCCATGATCTTTCTTCTCTGGGAGTCTGGTTATATACTTCTCTCTCCTACGTTGATTCAAAGGCACAAACTACAAAGTGATCAGGTACAACACACAAGGCACTGAACATAAATGTATTCACAATGTTAATAACCACAAATAATGTGACCACCAATGAAAGACAAATTAGGGGTAATTAGACAAAGAAGAAGAGGAAAATGAGGAAAAAAGAAAAGAAAGAAGTGCCAAAATCAAATTGGAAGAAGGGAGATAAATAAATAAATAAATAAATAAATAAATAAGAGAAGAAGAAGAAGAAAAGAGAAAGAGAAAATAGTCTGAGAGTAAAGAAAGAGGATAAGAGACCAAAGGGGAACAAAATATAGATTTGAGGAGAAAAGCCTAATAGAACAGCCACCAATCCCAACAAATGCCAGCAGACAGCACCTGGACATTAATAAAAACTACAAATAACATCTAATATCAAGGGAGAGGAGGGAAAATGAGGTAAAAACAAACCAAAACAAAGCACACTAAAAGCAAAATAAAACAAGTAGAATAAGCTAAAACAATCTCACAAAAAAAAAATACAAAAAATTGATATAATCACCATTCAGGCAAACAACAACAAAAGGTCATAGAGAAAAACAACTTTTTAGATAGTGAAGGCAAGAAGAGAGAGGTTTGTATGGACCTGGAGTAGGGGATTTGAAATTAGATATGTAAGTGGGGTGAAATTTTTACCAGGTAAAGAGAAAAGAATAGGGAGAATATAAAGTTGGAAAAGGGAAGAGAAACAAGACAACAAAATGGGGAAAGTTAAGAGGAAAGTGTTGACATGAAGGTAGAGTTGAGATAGAGTAAAATTATGCTAAAGGAAAAATGAAAGTAGAATGTAGAACTCTAATCCCAAAGTAAAATAAAAAGAAAACAAAATGACGTTTGCTTTTTTTTTCAAAAATATAGAATAGTAGTAATAATAATACTCGTTGAAAACAAATATGTAACAATTAAAAAGGTAAAATTAATTGAGGAGAAAAGAAAAAAATAGCTTTTTAACTAAAATATGCAAAAATAAAAAATAAAATGAAAATAAAATAAAAATTTAAAAAAAAAAAAGAAAAATAGAATGGGCAGTAGTGGAGGTCATTCACTTCCACTAATGTTCTGCTTGGCACTCCTGTTTCCCAGTCGGGAGTGTATTGCAGTTCCCTGTGTTCTACTGCTGAGATGTGTTTTAATCTTTTTATTCTTTTGTGGTTATGCGAGAGTCAATTTGTGCATCGTCCACTGGGTGGCAGAGTTTCAGAATTAACCTGTGAGACTAAGCACAGGACATCTCTAGGCTGTGCTTAGATCCTGCTACTCTGTGGTTCTCAATACTGGTTTGTGGGGATTTGAGCAGCGAGGACACTGTAATAACTCCCAGGCTGTCCTTCTGCCTCAGGTCAAAATGAATTGTTTTCTAGAGCTCTGCTCTGTCCACAGCTCCGAGAGTCCCCTTCCACACTTAGGGAACATGCCCTGCCCCACATCCACAGACCTCTCCAGAAGCAGCTTTCCCTATAGCCCGGTTCCCAGTGTGTACGTCTCTGTTCCCTCTTATCCAAGGCAAAATCTGACCTTTCTGTGTGCCCTGTGGAGCTCCTTTGAGTCTGTGTGTTTGCGCCTGTTGGTGAGTGTTGTTCTGGGTCCCCCTTGCTGTTCGGTGGGTGCTGCTACTGCAGCTTTCAGATCGCCACATCCACCTACCTCTGCAAGATGGTGCAGTTTCCAAGGTTCGCGCTGTTGGCTCCGGCAGACAAAAACCACATGGAAGTGGGGCTGTCTGGTCAGGGGAGCCTGTCCAGCAGTCCCCTCCCTTCTCCTGGAGGATAACTGACTCTCAACTTGCCAACAAACACTCCCAGTGCGACTCTCAGCTGCTCTCTCTCCCTCTGCCCAGCAACAAGGCTCCAGATGCAACTGTCTATCGGCTCCTTAGTATCTTGTAATTTTTGAAAAGTGGGGACATGAGAGGTAGGTATGTGGGCCAACCAGACATTTTATGTCGTAAGGGGGCATGGCCAAGTACAAGCCTGAAGTTGTGCACCTGTTCCAGGTTAAAGAATGTAGGTATGGTGGGAAGCCAGACCTTTTTATGTCATCAGGGGACATGGAAAATTAACAGCCTGAAGTTGTTCAACTGTGCCAGATCCTTGGGTATGCCTGGAAGTTGTCTCCAGAGCCAGGACAGGTGGAGTCTCTAAAGAATCAGGACTGGATTATGTCATCTGGGGGAAGGGCCAGGTGATCAATAGGGATGTTGTTCAGGGTTTCTAGAACCTGGGAAATATCCGGGAACATTATGCAATAAATGAATGGAGGGTTCAGGGTTTGGACACTCCTGGAAGGACCGGTCCTGTTAATGTCATCAGGGGGAGGAGATTCAAGTGCCTGCCAGGGATGTAACAAATCTTTGGACTTGATTTTAAAGCCCGCAAGCTGTTTTGCTGGGGTTCAAGGCCATTCCACCATGAGATGCCCCATTGTCTGTGAGAGAAGATATAGCATTCTAAAGCAGAAGGACCCATATGGGTTCCTAAGAAGATGGCAGCCTGCCCTCTGGATTGAATCAGAAGCAGCCTTTGAGAAGATGGTGGTCTAGGACTCTGCGTTTTCAGCATTTAAGACAACTTCCATCATATTGAGAAGTCCAGAAACCATATGAGTGCTCAAAAAGCCAGAGCAATGGGGGTCAGTGCTCCAGTGAATGAGGAGACATGTCTTACAAACCAGAGGGAGGACCTTGGTGGCCAATGGGATGTTTTTCAGGGGTTCCATGGGCTGGTAAATCCCAGGAAGTATCCTGTATTTTCTGAAAAGTGGGGTCAGAAAAGGTTAGTATGGTGGGAAGCCAGAACTTTTCATGTCAGCAGGGACATGGCCAAGTAACAGCCTGAAGGCTTTCACCTGTGCCAGATCCTTGGGCATACCTGGATGTTGTCTCCAGAGCCAAGGCAGCTGGAGTCTCTTAAGAATCAGGACTGGCTTACATCATCAGGGAAAGGAGCCGGGTGACCAATGGGATGTTGGTCAGGGTTTTCAAAACCTGTGAAATACCCTGAAGTTTCATGTTATATCTGAATGCTGGGGTCGGGGTGAAGACACTAATGGGGAGACACAACCTGTTAATATCAGCAGGGTGAGTTTCAAGTGCCATCCTGGGATGTAACAAATCTTTAGGCTTGCTTTCAAAGCCCGCAAACCATTTTGTTGGGGTCCAAGGCCATTCCATGGTGAGATAGCCCCATGTCAGAGAAGATATGGCATTCCAGGCAGATGAACTCACTTCAGGCTGCCTTCTAGATTGAATTCGAGGCAGCCTTTGAGAAGATGGTGATCTAGGACTGTGAGTTTTTGGCCTTTATGCCAACTTCTAGCAATTTGGGAAGTTCAAACTCCACATGAGAGGCCACAAAACCTGAGCTATGGGGTCAGTGCTCCAGTGAATGAGGAGCCGTGTTTTACAAACCAGGGGGAGAATTTAGATGGCCAAAGGGATGTTTTACAGGGGTTCCAGGGGCTGGAAAATATGAAGAAGTGGTATCCTCTATTTTCTGAAAAATGGAGTCATAGGAGGTAGGTATGGTGGGAAGCCAGACCTTGTCATCTCAAAGGGGGCATGGCCAAGTAACACCCTAAAGGGTTCACCTATGCCAGATCCTTGGGCATACCTGGATGTTGTCTCTGGAGCCATGGCAGGTGGAGTCAGTTAAGAATCATCATTGCCTTAAGTCATCAGGGAGCAGGGCCGGTTGACCAATGGAATGTTGGTCAGGGTTCCCAGAACCTGGGAAATATCCTGGAGTTTCATGTGATATCCGGTATGTGGGGTTCAGGTGCAGACACTCCTGGGGGTGCCTGACCTCCTCATGTCATCAGGGGGATGTTCAACTGCCAGCCAGGGATGTAACAAATCTTTGGCCTTGTTTTCATAGCACACAGTCTGTTTTCTTGGGGTCCAAAGCCATTCCATGATGATATGTCCCATTGTAAGAGACTATATGGCATTCTAAGGCAGAAGGACCCATATGTGTTTCTAAGAAGAATCCAGGCTGCCCAATCAGTTGAATTGGGGGCAGCCTTTGAGAACATGGTGATCTATGATTTCTGGGTTCTCTATCCTATTCTATTGATCTATGTGTCTGTTCTTGTGCCAGTACCAGTCAGTTTTGAGGACAGTGGCTTTGTAATACAGCTTGAAATCTGGCATTGAGATCCCACCTGCTTTGTTCTTTTTTCTAAGGATTGCTGCAGCTATTTGAGGTCTTTTTTTTATTCCAGATGAATTTTTGGGAAGTTTGTTCTACGTCTGTGAAGTATGCCTTTGGTATTTTCATGGGGATTGCATTGAATTTATAAAATGCTTTGGGTAGAATGGACATTTTGATGATATTGATTTTCCTAATCCATGAACATGGTATGTTCTTCCATCTGTTTATGTCTTCCTCTATCTCTATTTTTTAGAGTTGGGTAGTTTTCTGCATATAGGTCTTTTACCTCCTTAGTTAAGTTTATTCCTAGGTATCTTAATTTTTTTGTGCTATGATTAATGGGATTGCTGTTTTAGTCTCTCTTTCTGTAAGTTCATTATTGGTATATAGAAATGCCAAAGATTTCTTGGTGTTAATTTTGTATCCTGATACATTGCTGAATTAATTCATCAAGTCTAATAATTTTTTTATGGAGTCTTTAGGGTATTTTATGTACAGTATCATATCATCTGTAAATAAGGACAGTTTTACTTCTTCTTTTCCAATTTGGATGCCCTTTATTTCTTTTTTATGTCTGATAGAAATGGTTAATACTTCGAGCACTATGTTAAATAGAAGTGGTGAGAGTGGGCATCCCTGTCTTGTTCCTGTTCTTAGGGAAAATGGTTTTAGTTTTTGCCCATTGAGTATGATGTTGGCTGTGGGTTTGTCATATATGACTTTTATTATGTTGAGGTATGATACTTCTATTCCTACCTTGCTGAGAGTTTTTATTAAGAAAGGGTGTTGGATTTTTTAAATACTTTTTCTGCATCAATTGATATGACTATGTGATTTTTATCTCTCAATTTGTTTATGTGATGTATCACATGTATTGATTTCCGAATATTGTACCATCCTTGCATCCCTGGGATAAATCCTACTTGGTCATGGTGTATGATCTTTCTGACATATTGCTGGATTCGATTTGCTAATATTTTGTTGAGGATTTTGGCATCTATGTTCATGAGGAATATTGGCCTGTAATTCTCTTTCATTGTGTTATCTTTATCTGGTTTTGGTATTAGGGTGATGCTGGCTTCATAGAAGGAGTTAGAAAGTGTTCCTTCCTCTGGATTTTCTGGAATAGTCTGAGAAGAATGGGTTTTACTTCTTCTATGAATGTTTGGTAAAATTCCCCCGTGAAGCCATCTGGCCCTGGGCTTTTATTTGCTGGAAGCTTTTTGATGACTGCTTCAATTTCTTCCTTAGTTATCCATGTGTTGAGATTGTTAGAATCTTCCTGTGTGAGTTTTGGAAGGTTGTGTTTTTCTAGGAATCTGTCCATTTCTTCCAGGTTGTGAAGTTGGTTAGAATAGAGTTGTTCATAATATTTTTAAAAATCCTTTGTATTTCTGTGGGCTCTATAGTTATTTCCCCTCTCTCATTTCTGATTTTGTTTATTTGGGTCCTCATTCTTTGCTTCTTGGTGACTCTGGCTAGAGGTTCATCAATCTTGTTTATTCTTTCAAAGAACCAGCTCTTTGTTTTGTTTCTTTTTTTGTATCGTTTTTTTGGTCTCTATGTCACTCATTTCTGGTCTGATCTTTATTATTTCCTTCTGCTCACAGTGGGCTTTTCTTGTTGCTCTCTTTCTAATTCTTTGAGTTGTTGAGTTAGGTGATTCATTACCATTTTTTCCTGTTTCTTGAGGTAGACCTGTAGAGCTATAAACTTACCTCTCAGCACTGCTTTCATTGTGTCCCATAGCATTTGTGTTGTTGTGTTTTTATTGTCATTAGTTTACAGAAAATTTTTAATTTCTTCTTTTATCTGATTTATAACCCAATCATTGTTTAGTAACATGCTATTCAACTTCCAAGTATTTGAATTTTTGGAATGTTTTTATTGTAGTTTATTTCTAATCTTAGGCCATTGTGGTCTGA
The DNA here is from genome assembly GCA_004026805.1 of Lasiurus borealis. Lineage (NCBI taxonomy): Eukaryota > Metazoa > Chordata > Mammalia > Chiroptera > Vespertilionidae > Lasiurus > Lasiurus borealis. The sequence goes on along the minus strand of PVJN01022674.1, from coordinate 15,877 downwards.
AAAAATGCTTGATATAATTTCAATCTTTTTGAATTTGGGGAGACTTTGCTTATGACCCAATATGTGGTCTATTTTTTTCTTTTTAAATTAAATATTTATTATTCAGATTATTACATTTGTTTCTCTTTTTTTCCCTCCATAGCACCCCTCCACCCAGCTCCCACCCTCCCTCTGCCCTTAGTACCCTCCCATTGACCTCATCCATAGGTGTATGATTTTTGTCCAGTCTCTCCCTGTACACTCTTCACCCCTTTCCCCCTAAGAATTAACAGTCCACTCCCTTTCTGTGCTCCTGATTCTATTATATTCACCACTTTATTCTGTTGATCAAATTTTTAATTCACTTAATTTTTAGATTCACTTGTTGATAGATATGTATTTGTTCATAATTTTTGGCTTTTACCTTTTTCTTCTTCCTCTTCTAAAAGAGTACCCTTCAGCATTTCATATAACACTGTTTTGGAGTTGATGAACTCCTTTACTTTTTTCTTCTCTGTGAAGCTCCTTATCAGCCCTTCAATTCTGAATGTTAGCTTTGCTGCATAGATTATTCTTGGTTTTAGGTTCTTGCTATTCATCACGTTGAATATTTCTTGCCACTCCCGTCTGGCCTACATCGTTTCTGTTGAGAAATCAACTGACAGTCATATGGGTGCTCCCTTGTAGGTAATAAACTGTTTTTCTCTTGCTGCTTCTAATATTCTCTCTTTGTCTTTTGCTCTTGGTATTTTAATTATGATCTGTCTTGGTGTGGTCCTCTTTGGATTCCTTTTATGGGGTTCTGTGTGCTTCCTGGACTTGTAAGTCTATTTCTTTTACCAGATGTGGGAAGTTTTTAGTCATTATTTCTTTAAATAGGTTTTCAGTATCTTGCTTTCTCTCTTCCTCTGGCACCCCCACAATTCTGATGTTGGTACGCTTGAAGCTGTTCCAGAGTCTCCTTACATTATATTCACATTTTTGGATTCCTTTCTCTTCTTGCTTTTCCAGTTGAGTGTTTTCTGTTTCTTTATATTTCAAATTTTTGACTTGATTCTTGCCTTTCTCTAGTCTGCTGTTAGGACTCTGTATATTTTTTATTTCAGTCAGTGTCTCTAATTGGTCTTTTTCATCTCCTCTTGGGACTCGCTAAATTTATGCATCATCTCTAGCATCTCCAGCAGGCTCTTTTGCATCTCTAGTAGGCTTTTTTGCATCTCCTCTTGACTCTCACTAAATTTATCCATCTTTTCTAGCATATTCTTGAAAAACCTTATAAGTGTGGTTTTGAACTCTATATCCAGTCATTTTTTGTCCTCCATTTCTTTTGTTTTTGATCCCTTCCCTTGTCTCAGCATTTTAACTATTTCGGGGAAACTTCTGAACTTGCAAAACCGCAGAAGCCTCTGTTGAGTTTGGGATGGATGGAGTCTCAGGGCTTAAGGGACTGCCTTGCCTTCCAGTCGGCCCCGCCCTCCATGGCCCCAGAGTCTCATGTGACTGGGTAATCGCTGGAGTGGTCCTTGTGCGTGCACGGGCCCACAGTGCCTCCAGACCGCTGCCTTTCCAGCTACCCTGTGCCCCAGGACCACACGAGTCTAGATCTCCAGGGTTTCGCCCAAAACAGGGGCCCAGTGGACTCAGAAGTGGCACAGTTGGGAGGGTCTGTCTCCTGCCCAGGCGCAAAAGCCAGCAGCACAATCAGCAATCTGTCCTCTGCGTGGCGCCATGTGTGCGCGCAACCACGACCAGACCTCCTATCTTTTGCAACTCCCCTAAATTTCGGTGCACTTCTCCCTTTTCACAGTCCAAACTCCCCCATATGAATTTCGGCTGGATCTGGGGTTTAGTTTCGTAGGATAAGGGGTTCAATGCCATTGGGAGTCTCCATTTCCCTCCGTCAGAGAAAGCCAGTCAGGTATTCGGGCATCCACTCTCTCAGCGCGCGCGCCTCCGTACCTCAGCTTTTTGCAGCTCCTCTGGGTTTCTGTGAGCCCCTCTCTTTCCTTCTAGTTGTAGAACTTATACTCGGCCAGCTTTCCTGTGGTTCTTGATGATGTCTGTTCTATCTTTTAGTTGTAGTTTTGAAATTGTTGTTCAAGGCAGCAGTGTAGGTGTTTACCTATGCCGCCATCTTGGCTGTCCTCTGTGGTCTATTTTTGAGAATATCCTATGTGCACTTGAGTAGGTGAATTCTGTAGCTTTGAGGTGAAATACTCTGAAGATGTCAATTAGGTCCATCTGATCTAGTGAGTTATTAAGAATTGCTGTTTCTTTACTGATTTTTTTGTCTAGAGGATTTGTCCAGAGATGTCAGTGGTGTATTAAAATCACCTACTATGATTGTATTGTTGTTGATCTCTCCCTTGATATCCTCCAGGAGTTTTTTTAATGTATTTAGGGGCTCCTGTATTAGGTGCATATATGTTTACCAGAGTTATATATTCTTGATGAATTGCTCCTTTTAGTATTATGTAGTGGCCTTCCTTATCTCTTGTTATAGCCTTTACTTTGATGTCTATTTTATCAGATATAAGTATCACCACCCCAGCTTTTTTTCTCATTTCTATTTGCCTGAAAAATGTTTTTCCATCCCTTTACTCTCAGTCTGTGTGAATCCTTTTCTCTGAGGTGGGTCTCTTGTAGACAACAAATGTATGGGTCCTATTTTCTTAACCATTCAGCTACCCTATGTCTTTTGATTGGTGCATTAAACCCATTTCCATTTAATGACATTATTGACAAGTTCATATTTGTTCTCATATTTTTCTTTAATGTGTGTGTGTGTGGTTTTTGTTTTGTTTTGTTTTGCCTTTCTCTTTCTTTTTTTTTACAGCAGTCCCTTAGCATTTCTTGCATTATTGGCTTGGAAGTGATAAACTCTCTTAGCCCTTTCTTATCTGTAAAGCTCCTGATTCCACCTTCAATTTTGAATGATAGTCTTGCTGGGTATAGTATTCTTGGGTTCAGACCCTTGTTTTGCATCACTTTATATATTTTATTCCATTCCCTTCTGGCCTGGTGTGTTTCTGTTGAGAAATCAGTTGCTATTCTAATAGGAGATCCCTTGTAGGTAACTTTCTGTCTTTTTCTGGCTGACTTTAAGATTCTTGCTTTGTCATTATTGTTTGCCAGTGTAATTATGATTTGTCTTGGTGTCAGTTTTGGGGGTTCAGCTTGTTCGGGACTCTTTGTACTTGTTGAACTTTCATATTTTTTTATTTGCCAATATCAGGGAAATTTTCTGTCATTATTTCTTCAAATAGGTTTTCTATTCCTTGATTTTCTTCCACTCTTTCTGGTATCTCAATTAAGCATATGTTGTTTCATTGTGTTGTCCCAAAGCTCCCTTAGGTTCTCTTCTTGTTTTTTAAGTCTTCTTTCCAGTTGTTGCTGTGTTTGTGTGGTGTGTTTTTTTTTCTACCTTGTCTCCTAATTCGCTGATGCGGTCCTCAGCCTCTTCTAATCTACTGTTTAGGTCTTCCATTATGTAACTTATTGCAGTTATGTTGTTCTTTATCTCCTCTTGGTTTCGTTTCATGTTGGTGACATTCTCATTCAGATCCTTATAGTTGTGTGATATTGTCTTCAATTCATTTAAATATCCTTAAAACCATTACTTGGAACTCTTTCTCTGAAAGGCTACTCACTTCAGTTTTATCTAACTCCTTTTTTGGTGATTTCTCTTTTTCTTTCCTTTGGGGATTGCTTTTACGTCTTCCCATGTTTTCTTGTAATGTTTCAATTGTAGATCCGATATTTTTACTACCCAAGTGCTGCTGAAAATCCACTTGGGTGGCGGCCTCGAGGGCGCACTGCAAACACCTGTGACCAGGGAGCTCCACAAACCAGAAAGGAGGGTATGCCACAGACAGGGCGACCAGAACACACAGACACAGGGTTTAAAACACAGGGATTAGGGTGTCTGCAAGCTGGCGTGAAGGCCCACTGCGGATGAGTGCAGAAACGCCTGTTGATTCTGGAGTTCTGAGCGTGTGGAGGAGCCCCTGACTTGCAACACAGGGACTGGGTTGTCTGCAAGCCGGCCCGAAGGCATGCTGCACACTATGCGTATGGTGGCCTGCGAGATCACAAGTTGGGACCCTTGTGTGGCCACTGTCTTGTCCGCACTGATGTCGCTGGAGAGGGGGGGGGTTGCACTCACAGCTTTAAAGGCGGTGGTCCCAGGAACCGTACGTGTGCAGGGTCTGCGGGAATGCAGAGTCCATGGATCTGCAGGACTCTGGCTGGTGTGGCTGTTGGGTTGCAGGGCAACTCCAATGCCTGTCTAGCTGGCGGTGTTGATGAGTTCCCAAAGAAAGGCCCTGTTTCCCTTCAAGATGACGTGTGCTCCGTGCCCGAGTTCCACAGTCTGGGCAGTGAAAGCCATGATGGCAGTCTCTCCCCCACCAAGAGATCCCGGACTGCCAGCCCCCACTGCTCCTGCAAGATTCAACTGTCCCTCACTCAATCACACACCCACCACACACACCCACACACTCTCTTTTTGTCCCCTCATTCACTTCCTCTCCCTCACCTCCGTCCTGCCAGCCGCCATCATCCCCTGAGTCCCCTAACTTTATTCAGCCTGAGTTTTAATGTCATCAGGAGGAGGTTCAAGGGCCATCCTGGGATGTAATAAATCTTTGGCCTTGCTTTAAAAGCACGAAAGCCGATTTATTGGGGTCCAAGGACATTCCATGGTGAAATAGCCCATGTCAGAGATGATATGGTATTCAGGGCAGATGGACCCACATGTGTTTCTTAGATCACACCAGGCTACCCTCTAGATTGAATTGGAGGTAACCTTTGAGAAGATGGATCTAGGACTATGGGTTTTTGGCATTAAGCCAACTTCTAGCAATTTGGGAAGTCTAGACTCCACATGGGAGGCCACCAAACCCGAGTAAAGGGGTTCGTTGCTCCAGTGACTGTAAAGCCCTGTTTTTCAAAACCAGAGTGAGGACCGTGATGGCCATAGGGATGCTTTTCAGGGGTCCCATGGGGTAGAAAATATGAGGAAGTATGTTGTATTTTTTGAAGTGGGGTCAGAGAATGTCCATATGATGGGAATCCTTGGGCATACCTGGAAGTTGTCTCCTGAGCCAGTGCAGGTGGGGTCTCTTAAAAATCAGGACAGGATTACATTATCAGGGGGAGGGGCTGAGTGACCAATGGGATGTTGGTCAGGGTTTTCAGAAACTGGGAAATAACCAGGATTTTCATGAGATATTTGAATGATGGGGTAGGGGTTCAAACACTCCTTGGGGGCCCTAACCTATTAATGTCACCAGGAGGAGGTTCAAGTGCCATGCTGGGATGTACCAAATCTTTGGCTGTGCTTTCAAAGCATGTAAGCCAATTTGTTGGGGTCCAGGGACATTCCATGGTGAGATAGCCCCATGTCAGAGATGATATGGCATTCTGGGTAGATGGACCCACATGTGTTTCTTAGAAGATGCCAGCCTGCCCTCTAGATTGAATCAGAGGCATTCTTTGAGAAGATGGTGAATTAGGGCTGTGGGTTTTTGGCCTTTAAGCCAACTTCAAGATATTTGGGAAGTCCAGAATCCACATGAGAGGCGACAAAGCCCAAGCAAAGGAGGTCAGGGCTCCAGTGAATGTGGAGCCCTGTCTTACAAACCTGGGGGAGGACCTTGGTGGCCAAAAGGATGTTTTTCAGGGGTCCCATGAGATGGAAAATAGGAGGAAGTATGCTGTATTTTCTGAAAAGTGGGCTCAGTGAAGGTCATTATGGTGGGAAAACAGAACTTCTCATGTCAGCAGATGACATGGCCAAGGAACAGCCAGAAGTTGTTCACCTGTGCCAGATCCTTGGGCATATCTGGATGTTGTCTACTGAGCCAGGGCAGGTGGAATCTCTTAAGAATCAGGACTGGCTTAGGCCATCAGGAGGAGGGGCTAGGTGACCAATGGGATGTTGGTCAATGTTTCCAGACCCTAGGAAATACCTGGGAGTTTCATGAGATAACTGAATGGTGGGATCGGGTTTCAGAAACTCCTTGGGGGGGCCTGATTTTAATGTCATCAGAGGGGAGGTCCAAGGGCCATCCTGGGATGTAACAAACCTTTGGCCTTGCTTTCAAAGCACGCAATCCATTTTGTTGTGGTCCAAGGCCAATCCATGGTGATATACCCCTATGTCAGACATAATATCCATTCCAAGCAGATGGACGCACATGTGCTTTTTAGAAGATGCCAGGCTGCTCTCTAGGTTGAATCGGAGGCATCCTTTGTGAATATGGTGATCTAGGGCTGTGGGTTTTCCCCATTTAAGTCAACTTCAAGCAATTTGGGGAGGTCAGATTCTACATGAGAGGCGACAAAGCCAGAGCAAAGGGGGTCAGGGCTCCAGTGAATTGGAGCTGTGTCTTACAAACCAGGGGGAGAACCTTGGTAGCCAAGAGAGAAGGTTGGTATGGTGGGAAAACAGACCTTTTCAAGTCAGCAGGGTACATAGCCAAGAAACAGCCTGCAGTTGTTCACCTATGCCAGATCCTAGGGCATACCTGGATGTTGTCTTCTGAGCTATGGCAGGTGGAGTCTCTTCAGAATCAGGACTGGCTTAGATCATCAAGAGGAGAGGCTGAGTGGCCAATGGAATGTTGGAAAAGGTCTCCAGAACCTGGTAAATACCAGGGAGTTTCATGAGATATCTGAATGGTGGAGTGGGGTGCAGACAATCCTAGGAGGGCCTGACCTGTTAAGTCATCAGGGAGAGGTTCAAATTCCAGCCTAGGATGTAACAAATCTTTGGCCTTGCTTTCAAATTCCGCTAGCTGATTTTTGGGGGTCCAACACCATTCTATGGTGAGATAGCCCTATGTCAGAAGTGATGTGGCATTTTGGGCAGATGGAAGCACATGTGTTTCTTAGAAGATGACATGCTGCCCTCTAGATTGAATCAGAGGCATCGTTTGAGTGGATGGTGATCTAGGGCTGTGGGTTTTGGGCCTTTAAGCCAACTTCAAGCAATTTGGGAACTCCAGATTCCACATGAGAAGCCACAAAGCCTGAACAAATGAAGCCATTACTCCAGTGAATGTGGAGCCATGTCTTACATACCATAGGGAGGACCTTGTTGGACAAAGGGATATTTTTTCAGGGGTTCTATGGGCTGGAAAAAAGATTAAGAATCCTGTATTTTCTGAAAAGTGGGGTCAGAGAAAGTTGGTATGTTGGGAAACCAGATCTATTCATCTCATCAGGGGACATGAAAAAGTAACAGCCTGAATTTGTTCAGCTGTGCCAGATCCTTGGGCATACCTGGAAGTTATCTCCTGAACCAGGGCAGATGGAGTCTCTTAACAATCAGTACAGGCTTACATCATCAGGAGGACGGGCCAGGTGACCAATGGGATGTTGGTAAGGGTTTCCAGAACCTGGGAAATACCTGGGAGTTTCATGAGATATCTGAATGTTGGGGTTAGGGTTCAAACATTCCTTGGGGGGCCTGACCTTTTAATGTCATCAGGAGGAGGATCAAGTGCCATCCTGGGATGTAACAAATCTTTGGCCTTGCTTTCAAGGCACGCAAGCCGATATGTTGGGGTCCAAAGACATTCCATGGTGAGACAGCCCCATGTCAGAGATGATATGGAATTCTGGGCTGATGGACCCACATGTGTTTCTTAGAAGACACAAGGCTGGAGGCAGCCTTTGAGAAGGTGGTGATTTAAAATTGTGAGTTTTGTCCTTTATGACAACTTCTAGCAATTTGGGAACTCCAGATCCCACATGAGAGGCCACAAAGCCCAACCAAAGGCAGTCAGGGCTCCAGTGAATGTGAAGCCATTTCTTACAAACTAGGGGGAGGACCTTGGTGGCCAAAGAGCTATTTTTCAGCTCCATGGACTGGATAATACAAGGAAGTATGCTGTATTTTCTGAAAATGTGGTCAGATAAGGTCGATATGGTGGGAAACCAGGCCTTCTGTTGTCATCAGGAAACATGGACACTTACCAGCCTGAAGTTTTTCACCTGTGTCAGATCCTTGGGCATACCTGGAAGTTATCTCATGAGCCAGGGCCTGTGGAGTGTCTTAAGAATCTGGACTGGCTTATGTCCTTAAGGGGAGGGACTGGGTGATCAATGGGATGTTAGTCAGGGTTTCCAGAACCTGGGAAATACCAGGGAGTTTCATGTAATAAATGAATGGTGGAGTGGGGTGAAGACTCTCCTATGGGGGCTTGACCTCTGAATGTCATTAGGGGTAGGTTCAAGTCCCAATCTTGGATGTAATAAATCTTTGGCCTTGCTCCCAAAGCATGCAAGCCATTTTGTTCAGGTCCAAGGCCATTCCATGGTGGGGTATCCCCGTGTCAGAGACAATATGGTATCCTGGGCAGATGGATCCAGGTGTGTTTCTTAGAAGAGGCCAGGCTGCCAATAGAGAAACAGTGTTCTTATAATATTAAGGCTCTCCAAACATGTATTCCATACTGTTTTAATCACCGTTATCATTAATTCCACATTGTTTCATTGTGAATTATCAGTTTTAATTCACCTCTGTCCAATGATTCAAGATTATTTATTGTTATTTCCTACTGTTTTCAGCTTTTTTCCTTTATACCATTTCTTCCAATGTAAATTATTACTCCTTTGACACTACCTTGACTATCATTAAATTCTATGAGTTTTGAATCTCTTTATACCTTTATATCAGCTCTAAGTAAATGAATTGATGATTCAACAACATTCTTACAAAAATGCCAATACATTTAGAGTGAATTCTAAAAAATAAAAAAATAAAAAAAAAAAAAGTATCCACTCAGGTCCTGTTTTGGGGCATGTTTTCCCAGTGGTTGAAGAGTGTTGTTGTGAGAAGAAGGCTCTTTGAATACATATTCTTACCTTTTCAGGCAACTTTCTAATTATTTCCCTTGAATTTAGTCCTGAATTATCAGTTTAATTAAACTCTGTCCAGTGAATCAAGCTAAATCATTATGATTTCCTATTGTTTCCAACTTTTTCCCATTTATACCAGTTATTCCAATGTAAATCATGACTCCTTGAACAGTAATTTGACCATTATTCAAATTCTATGTGTGTTGAATCCATTTATACTGTTATATCAGCTCCAAGGAAGTGATGTTTAAACAACTTCCAAAAATGCCAACTCATTAAGACTGAATTAAAAAGCAAACAAACAAAACAAAACAAAACAAACAAACAACAACAACAAAAAAAAAACACAGTATCCACTCAGGTCGCTGTTTTTGAGCAATTTTTCCCAGTGATTGAAGAGTGTTGTTCTGAGAACAAGAATCTTTGAACATGTATTCCTACCTTTTCAGACAATATTCTAAATATTTCCCTTGAATTTTGTTGTGAATTATCAGTTTGATTCACCATTGTCCAGAGATTCAAGCTCATTCATTGTGCATTTCAAGTGTGTATAATAAGTTTTTCTATAAATACAATATTTTTCCAATTGAAATTTTTACTCGTTTGACAATACCTTGACTGTCATTCAAATTCTGAATTTGAAAATTTGTATACTGTAATATCAGTGATAAAAATGAATTTATATTTCAGCAGCACTCTTTCTAAAACAGCAATTCATTCGAGTTTAAATCTGAAGGAAAATATTACACGCATAGTTTGCTGATCTTTGAACACTTTTTCCCAGTGATGAAACAGTGTCCTTGAGATGATAATGCTCTACTGTTTATATCATCTTACTCAATATTACTCTATTGTGTATTGTGAAGGATCAGTTTGAGTTCACCATTGTCCAGTGATCCAAGGTCATTAATTGTCATTTCCTACTATGTTTCCAGCCTTTCCCACTTTATACCAGCTCTTCTAATGGAAATTATTACTCCTTTGACAATACCTTGACTCTCATTGAAATTCTATGAGTTTTGATCTGTTTATACCATTATATCAGCTCTAAGGCAGTGAAGTGATGTTTAACCAACTTTCTTCCAAAAATGCCAACTCGTTTATACTGAATTAAAAAAAAAAAAACAGTATCACACTCAGATGGCTATTTTTGAGCAATTTTTCCAGTGGTTTAAGAGTGTGGTTTTGAGATGAAGACTCTTTGAACATGTATTTCTACCATTTCAAGCACTTTCTAAATATTTACCTTAAATTTGGTTATGTATTTTCAGTTTTGATTGACCGTTTTCCAGGGATTCAAGCTATTTCATTGCGCATGTCAAGTGTTTATAAAAGGATTTCTATAAACAAAATTACTTCCCAATTGAAATTATTACTCCTTTGACACAACCTTGACAACCATTTAAATTCTAGGAATTTTGAACCCCTTTATACCATTATAACAGCTCTAAGGTAGTGAAGTGATGTTTAACCAACTTTGTCCCAAAATGCCAACTCATTTAGATTGAATTCAAACAAAAAACAACAAAAAAACACAGAGTATCCACTCAGGTTGCTCTTTTTGAGCAAGTTTTTCCATTAATTTAAGAGTGTTGTTCTGAGAAGAAGACTCTTTGAACATGTATTCATACTATTTCAGGCAACTTTCTAAACATTTCCCTTGAATTTAGTTGTGAAGATCAGTTTTGATTAAACTTCCCAAGTGATTCAACCTTATTCGATGTTATTTCCTAAACTTTATACAGCATTTTTTCATTTTCACTAGCTCTTTCTTTGTAAATTATTACAACTTTAAAATATTTGTGTACCATGATAATTTTTATTAAGTTTGAATAATTTTATCCTGTTTTATCAGGTTTCAGAAAGTAAGTTTCAAGAACTTACTGCCTAAAAGGCGAACTCAGTTAGACTCTTCCAAAGAAAACAGTTTTGTCCCTGCATTCGTTCCTTTGACACTTTTCCCAATGGTGAAACAGTGTTCTTATTATCTTATGATATTCAGGCTCTAAGAAAGTGTATTCCATATGATTTTATTACTTTTCTCATTATTTCTTTATTGTTTCATTATAAAGTATCAGTTTTGACTCACCTCTGTCCATGATTCATGCACATTCATTGTGATTTCAAAGCATTTTTCCAACTTTTTGCCTATTATAACAGCTCTTCCAATAAAAATTATAACTCCTTTGACACTACCTTGACTATCATTCAAATTATGTTAGTTTTCCATCTCTTCATACCATTACGTCAGTTCTAAGGAAGTGAAGTGATGTTTAGCCAACTTTCTCCCCAAAATTCCAACTCATTTAGATTGAATTCAAGCAAAAAAAAAAAAAAAAAAAAAACTAAAACAGTAATCACTCAAGTCGCTGTTTTTGAGCAATTTTACCCAGTGACTTAAGAGTATTTTTCTGAAAACAAGGATCTTTGAACATTTATTCCTAATATTTCAGGCAACTTTCTAAATATTTCCCTTGAATTTTGTTGTGAATTATTCGTTTTGACTCATCATTTTCCAGATATCCCAGCTCATTCATTGTGCATTTCAAGTGTGAAAACTTGTATACTGTAATATCAGAGATGAAAATGAATTTGTTTCAACAGCATTCGTTCTAAAACACCATTTCATTCAAGTTTATATCTAAATGAAAATAATACACACAGAGATTGCTCACCTTTGAATACTTTTTCCCAGGCATGAAACAGTGTCCTTGAGATGTTAAGGTTCTAAGAACCTCTATTCCGTACTTTTTATATCACCTCTCTCAAAATGTCTCTAATGTGTATTGTGAAGGATCAGTTTCGATTCACCTTTGTCCAGTGATTCAAGCTCATTATGTCATTTCCTACTATGTTTTCAGGTTTTTCTCCTTTATACTAGCTCTTCCTATGTAAATTATTACTCCTTTGACACAACCTTGACACTCATTCAAATTCTATGATTTTTCAATTCCTTTTTACCTTATATCAGCTTTAAGGAAGGGAAGAGATGTATAAGGAATTTTGTGCCAAAAATCCCAATTTACTTACACTGAATTCAAAAAAAACAAAACCAGTATCACACTCAGGTCGCTGTTTTTGTGGAATTATTCCCAGTGGTTTAAGATTGGGGGTTTTTTGTTTGTTTGTTTTTTGTTTTGTTTTGTTTTGAGACGAAGGTATTTGAACATATATTTCTACCGTTTTAGGCAACTTTCTAAATATATCCTTGAATTTGGTTGTGTATTTTCAGTTTTGATTCATCAATGTCCAGAGATTCAAGCTCATTCATTGTGTATTTCAAGTGGTTATAACAAGCTTTCTACAAATACAGTGCCTTCCCAATTGAAATTATTACTCCTTTGACACTACCTTGACAACCATTCCAATTCTGGATGTTTGGAATCCCTTTATTCTGTAACATCAGCTCTAAGGTAATGAAGTGATGTTTAACCAACTTTCTTCCCTAAGTGCCAACTCATTTAGATTGAATTAAAAAAAAAAACACAAAAAACGAAGAGAGTATCCTCTCAGGTTGTAGTTTTTGAGCAATTTTTTCCCATAATTTCATAGAGTTGTTCTGAGAAGAAGGGGGTTTGAACATGTATTCCTACCGTTTCAGGCAACTTTATAAAATTTTCCTTGAATTTAGTTGAGGTCATTTTTGATTAACCTTTGCTAGTGATACATTCTTATTCGTTATTTGAAAAAGTTTATACAGCATTTTTGCATTTTTACTAGCGCTTTTTATGTTATTTATTACAACTTGGATCAATTCGTGAACCATGATAATTTTGAATTAGTTTGAATAATTTTATCTTCTTATATCAGGTCTCATAAAGATAGTTTCAAGAATTTAATTCCTCAAACGCCAACTGTCTAAATATTTCCCTTGAATTTTTTTGTGAATTATCCGTTTTGATTCACCATTGTCCAGAGATTCAAGCTCATTTATTTTCTATTTCAAGTGTCTATGAGAAGTTTTTCTATAAACACAATGTTTTCCCGATTGAAATTACTCCTTTAACAATACCTTAACTATCACTCAAATTCTCAATTTGAAAACTTGTATCCTGTAATATCAGCATTGAAAATGAATTTATGTGTCAACAGCATTGTTTCTAAAACATCATTTCATTCAATTTTACATCTAAAAGAAAATAATACACACACAGGTTGCTGATCTTTGAACACTTTTTTCCAGTGACGAAACAGTGTCCTTGAGATGTTTAGGCTCTAAGACCACCTATTCCGGACTGTTTCTAATATTTCTCTATTGTGTATTGTGAAGGATCCGTTTGGATTCACCTTTGTCCAGTGATTCTAGCTCATTAATTGTCATTTCCTACTATGTTTCCGGCTTTTTCCCCTTTATACAGCTCTTCCGATGTAATTTATTACTCCGTTGACACAACCTTCACTCTCGCTCAAATTCTATGAGTTTTGAACCCCTTTTTACCCTTATATAAGCTCTAAGGAAGGGAAGCGATGTTTAACCAACTTTCTGCCAAAAATACCAACTCATTTACACTGATTCAAAAAAAACAGAAACAGTATCACACTCAGGTCGCTGTTTTTATGCAATCATTCCAGGGGTTTAAGACTCTTTTCTTGAGATGAAGGGTCTTTGAATATGTATTCCTACCGTTTGCGTCAACTCTCTAACTATGTCCGTGAATTTGTTTGTGTATGTTCAGTTTTGTTTCCTCAATGTCCAGAGATTCAAGCTCTTTCATTGTGCATTTCAAGTGTTTATAGCCAGTTTTTTTACAAATACAGTGACTTCCCAATTGCAATTATTACTCCTTTGACACGACCTTGACAACCATTCAAATTCTGGATGTTTTGAATCCCTTTATACTGTTACATCAGCTCTAAGGTAGTGAAGTGATGTTTAACCAACTTTCTTCCCTGAATACAAAGTCATTTAGATTGAATTCAAACAAAAAGAAAAAAAAAAAAAAAGAAAGGAGTTCCACTCAGGTTGCTGTTTTTGAGCCATTTTCCCAGTAATTTAAGAGTGAGAAGAAGGCTGTTTGAACATGTATTCCTAGCATTTCAGGAAACTTTATAACATTTCCCTTGAATTTCATTGAGATCATTTCTGATTAACCTCTGCTAGAGATTCAATCTTTTTCGTTACTTGCAAAAGTTTATACAGCCTTTTTGCATTTTTACTAGCTCTTTTGATGTAATTTTTTACAACTTTGATCTACCTGAGTACCATGATAATTTTTATTAAGATTGAATAATTTTATCCTCTTACATCAGGTCTCACTAAGTTAGTTTCAATAATTTAATTCCTAAAACACAATCTCATATAGACACTTCTTAAGGAAACAGTTTTCCCCTCCTGGATTCTTTCCTTTGAACACTTTTCCCAATGGGGAAACAGTGTTCCTATGATATTCAGGGTCTAAGGACGTGCATTCCCTAAGATTTTATCACTTTTCTCACTGGGAAAAGTGCTCTTATGGCATTCAGGCTCTATAAGCGAGTTTTTCTTACGATTTTATCACTTTTCTCACTACTTCCTTCTTGTTTCATTGTGAATTATCAGTTTTGACTCACCTCAGTCCGTGATTCGTGCTCATTTATTGTGATGTCCACGTTTTTTTCCAGCTTTTCGCTCATTATACCAGCTCTTGCAATGGATATTATAACTCCTTTGAAATTTCCGTGACTATGATTCAAATTCTCTGAGTTTTCAATCCCTTTATACCTTACATCAGCTCCAAGGAAGTGAAGTGATGTTTAGCCAACGTTCTTTCCAAAATGACAACTCATGTAGATTGAATTGAAACAAAAATCAAAAAACAAAAACAGTAATCACTCAGGTCACTGTTTTGGGGCAATTTTACCCATTGACTTAAGTGTGTATTTCTGAGAACAAGGCTCTTTGAACATGTATTCCTACCTTTTCAGGCAACTGTCTAAATATTTCCCTTGAATTTTGTTGTGAATTATCCATTTTGATTCACCATTGTCCAGAGATTCAAGCTCATTCTTTTTCTATTTCAAGTGTGTATGAGAAGTTTTTCTATAAACACAATATTTTCCCAATTGAAATTACTCCTTTGACAATACCTTAACTATCACTCAAATTCTCAATTTGAAAACTTGTATCCTGTAATATCAGCATAAAAATGAATTTATGTGTCAACAGCATTGTTTCTAAAACACCATTTCAATCAAGTTTACATCTAAAAGAAA
Source organism: Lasiurus borealis (assembly GCA_004026805.1). Taxonomy (NCBI): domain Eukaryota; kingdom Metazoa; phylum Chordata; class Mammalia; order Chiroptera; family Vespertilionidae; genus Lasiurus; species Lasiurus borealis. Next base: position 838 of record PVJN01022674.1, on the reverse strand, counting down.
ATAATACACACACAGGTTGCTGATCTTTGAACACTTTTTTCCAGTGACGAAACAGTGTCCTTGAGATGTCTAGGCTCTAAGATCACCTACTCAGGACTGTATCTATCACCTTTCTCGATATTTCTCTATTTTGTATTGTGAAGGATCAGTTTGGATTCACCTTTGTCCAGTGCTTCAAGTTCATTAATTCTCATTTCCTATTATGTTTCTGGCTTTTCCCCTTTATACCAGCTCTTCCAATGTAATTTATTGCTCCGTTGACACAACCTTGACTCTCGCTCAAATTCTATGAATTTTGAACCCCTTTTTGCGCTTATATGAGCTCTAAGGAAGGGAAGTGATTTTTAACCAACTTTCTGCCAAAAATACCAAGTCATTTACATTGATTCAGAAAAACAAAAACAGTATCACACTCAGGTCGATGTTTTTGTGCTATCATTCCCAGTGGTTTAAGACTGTTTTCTTGAGATGAAGGGTCTTTGAACATGTATTTCTACCGTTTCTGTCAACTCTCTATGTCCATGTATTTGGTTGTGTATGTTCACTTTTGATTCCTCAATGTACAGAGATTCAACCTCTTTCATTTTGCATTTCAAGATTTTCTACAATAAGTGACTTCCCAATTGAAATTAATATTCCTGGGGCTGAAAAAATGGCGGCGGAGTAAACAGACGCACCTGGAGCTTTGTCGCTGGGCAGAGGGAGAGAGAGCGGCTGGGAGTCGCACTGGGAGTGATTGGAGGCAAGTTGGAAGCCAGTTATCCTCCAGGAGAAGGCGGGGAACTGCTGGACGGGGCTCTCCCAGCCGGGCAGCCCCACTGCAAAGGGTTTTTGCCTG